>JAJTWR010000473.1:385000-480000 GCA_021613335.1 Whitmania pigra
AATCCCGTTTCTTTGAGAGGAATGTTTTACAGGATGCAGACACAGAAGAAAGTGATTCAAAAACTGATTCTCAATTCGTAAAGACAGATGATCATCAAATACTTAATCAAATGATACTTAATAATAATTATAATTATTAATTTATAGAGCGCCATGTGCATAGCATTAGAGGCGCCTTGTGTCTTCGCTTGCCCATAAAGTCCTGACGAGGTGGGTCTTGCTTGGAGGTAACTCTTGAAGGAGTGGCTGGGCTCTGACGGTGGGAGGGAGTCTGCTCCAGACATCTGAAGTTTCTTACGAGAAGCCACGAAATATCTGTAATCATTAAAACATGTGACTGATATTTAATCATTATTATTAAATAGAGATTGTTATATCAATTAAATCTCAGATCGCAGACCTTAAGCATATTAACAGTAGATTTCAATAAAAGCTTCTTACTTGTCCAATCTTTAGAAACAAACCCACGATACAACAATTATTTATTGTGAAAAACGAGGAACGAATTCAAAAACATTTCAATTGAACTAATCAGAAATTTGAATAATAAAGAACGGATTTTTCTGATAGGAATTTATTTGAATGTTTTCACAAATCAATTGTTAAAGCAAAACATGAAATAACTGGAACTTCATCCACCCTGCAATATTTAATTAAATTTCAGTAATTATTACTAATCAATTACAATTTATCGTTAGCTTCTCCGTTTATGATCAATGATTGGTATGCATCTGGGGTGTCTGATTAAGGTCGATCAGGGACACATACATACACAGTCTAAAAAAAATTCAATATTTTAGGTTAAAATTGGTTATATAGTTAATAATGCTATGTTAATTTTTATAAAGTAGAAATATATAATTTTATAACTTTTCAAGCAAACCAATTATTTAATATTAAATGTTAATAATTAATAAATAATAAATATTGATTATTCAATCAGTAACTTCATATACAAAATACTTGATGCTTATATTTTAAACTCACAGCCATCATCATGGAAATAGGAAGTGCACCCTTTGTCTTTTGGACAATCTGGGTGCTACAACATGAAATCGTAATAAAAACATGTTATATTGGTACATGAGTCAAATGTCATGAACTTCAAGTTTTAAATAACTTACATTTTTGCACCATTCGACAAGGAAATTTATATTTGAACAATCCGTTCCTGTTGAAACGCGAAATTTTGAAAGATTTTGATAAATTCAAAATTGGGAGTGCTGATATACAAATGAATCATCATAGAAGACCAAACCTTGAAAACAAGCTCCAAGGATTGCCAAAATGATGAGACAGATTACAACTTTCCTCATGATTATTAGAGACACAAGTCTGATGCAGTCTTTGCCTTTTATCAACTTCTCTTGCTTCGATCCAAACAAAGGAGTTGTTGTTAGCGGTACAATGTTGTCGTTGTTAAAGTTCTTAAGTGAAAAAAACCATCGAAGCTTCTGTAATATGTCAGATACTATTTATCTCGAAATCCAAACAGATGGCCTAGATTGTCATTATTATAGATTAACGGATAAAAATTTAAAATAAAATATTATAATATTGCAATATAATTTAAATATAGTTAAAAGGTCATAAGCCATCATAGCTCCTCTTAACGTTTAACTGAATAATATTACACGTATATTATTATTATTATTATTATTATTATATTATTATTATTATTATTATATTATTATTATTATTATTATTATTATTATTATTATATTATTATTATTATTATTATTATTATTATTATTATTATTATTACACGTATATTATTAAACGAAAAGACAAAACGTGAACCAACGCAATGATAATTAAAGTTAAGACAAAAATGCGAGAGTTTGACTCAATACCGATGTCAATAATGATGATTATGATGGTGATGATATGATGACTAAGACGATGATTTTAATGGAATCAGCGTCAATGCGGTCGAAGCATGTGGTTTCCCGGATTTTTCCGGGCGATTTCCTTTTGCTGGAATAGTTTTTATATCTGGAAAAATAAATTTCCGAATATACGTTGTTGTTGTCGACCAATAGCAGGCTCGACATAGGGCATTTAGTCTGCCATCTAACGAACGTATGGTAATGTCTGAATGAATTTATTATTTAATTGGGTATATTTCAAATTTATTTTTCAAATTTATTTGTTTATTGAAACCAAAAAGAGGGTCACAAGTAACCGCTAACACAAATCCTTATTAAATAATCTGTACATATAGAGTGCATATACCAAATGTAAGTCAATTAAATATATTTCAAATTTATTTTTCAAATTTATTTGTTTATTGAAACCAAAAAGAGGGTCACAAGTAACCGCTAACACAAATCCTTATTAAATAATCTGTACATATAGAGTGCATATACCAAATGTAAGTCAATTAAATTGTTAGAAACTTTCTCAAGTCAGTGTTGGAAATGCGGACTTTAAATCGACTATGAGTTATAGAGCTAATAATATCTGTGGGGTAGAGAGTTCCAGAGTTTCGCGATTCGGTTGGCGAAGAAATTGAGCCTGTGAGCATTTTTCACGGCGTAGTGGAGGGTGTGACCACGTGTGCGCGATAAAAGGAAATCGTAAATTTTGGGATGATGCAGTGAGTGAAGTTTTCAATTTTTAGAAACAAATCCACGATACAACAATTATTTATAGTGAAAAACGAGGAACGAATTCAAAATCATTTCAATTGAACTAATCAGAAATTTGAATAATAAAGAACGGATTTGTTCGACAGAAATTTATTTGAACGTTTTCTCAAATCAATTTTAAAGTTAATGCAATACATGAAATGACTTGAACGTTATCCATCCTGCAATATTTTATTAAATTTCAGTAATTATTATTAAACAATTAAAATTTATCGTTAGCTTCTTCGTTCATGTTCGATGATTGACATGCATCTGAGGTATCCGATTAAGGTTAATCAGACACATGCACAAAGACAGTCTAAAAAAATCAATATTTTAAGTTAAAATTGGTTACAAAGTCAATAATGCTATTTTATTATTTATAAAGAAGAAGTGAATAATTTTATAGATTTTCAAAAAAAAAACAATCATTTATTTTTATTAAATGTTAGTAATTATTAAATATTAATCGATATTGATTATTCAATCAGTAACTTCATAAAACACTTGACATTTAAATTTTATACTCACAGCCATCATCACTTAAATAGGAAGTGCACCATTTGTCATTTGGGCAATTTGGGTCCTACAACATGAAATCGTAATAAAAACAGGTTATGTAGGTAGATGAGTCAGTTGTCATGAACTTCAAGTCTTAAATAACTTACATTTTTGCACCTTTCGTCAAGGATATTTCTTTTTGAACAATCCGTTCCTGTTGAAACGAGGAATTTTGAAAGATTTTGATAAATTCAAAATTGATAGTGCTGATATACAAAATGAATCATCATATCACATCGTGATAATAACCAAACCTTGAAAACAAGCTCCAAGGATTGCCAAAACGATGAGACAGATCACAATCTTCCTCATGATTATCAGAGACACAAGTCTGATGCAGTCTTTGCCTTTTATCAACTTCTCTTGCTTCGATCCAAACAAAGGAGTTGTTGTTAGCGGTACAATGTTGTTAAAGTTCTTAAGTGAAAAAAACGATCGAAGCCTCTGTAATATGTCAGATACTTTTTATCTCAAAATCCAAACAGATGGCCTAGATGTATATGTCATTATTATCGATTAAAGGATAAGAATTTAAAATAAAATATTATAATATTACAATGTAATTTAAATATAGTTAAAAGGTCATCCGCCATCATCGCTCCTTTTAACGTTTAACTGAATAATATTACATGTATATTATTAATAATAATAATAATATTATATATTATAGGAGAATATTATTATTATTAATAATGATTTATAATAATAATATTATTATATTAATAATCATTAATAATGATTTATAATAATAATATTATAATATTATAGGAGAATATTATTATTATTATTTATTATTATTTATTATTATTATATTATTATTATTATTATTATTCTTATTATTATTATTATTATTATTATTATTATTATTATTACTATTATTATTATTTATTATTATTATTATTATTATTATTATTATTATTATTATTATGATTATTATTATTATTATTATTATTATTATTATTATTATTATTATTATTATTATTATTATTATTATTTATTATTATTCTTATTATTATTATTATTATTATTATTATTATTATTATTATTATTATTATATTATTATTATTATTATTATTATTATTATTATTATTATTATTATTATTATTATTATTATTATTATTAAGTGAAAAAAACGATCGAAGCCTCTGTAATATGTCAGATACTTTTTATCTCAAAATCCAAACAGATGGCCTAGATGTATATGTCATTATTATCGATTAAAGGATAAGAATTTAAAATAAAAATATTATAATATTACAATGTAATTTAAATATAGTTAAAAGGTCATCCGCCATCATCGCTCCTTTTAACGTTTAACTGAATAATATTACATGTATATTATTAATAATAATAATAATATTATAATATTATAGGAGAATATTATTGTTATTATTATAATATTATTAATAATAATAATAATATTATAATATTATAGGAGAATATTATTATTATTATTATTATTATTATTATTATTATTATTATTATTATATTATTATTATTATTATTATTATTATTATTATTATTATTATTATATTATTATTATTATTATTATTATTATTATTATTATTATTATTATTATTATTATTTATTATTATTATTATTATTATTATTATTATTATTATTATTATTATTATTATTATTATTATATTATTATTATTATTATTATTATTATTATTATTATATTATTATTATGATAAGGATGACGTATATAAACGGTGATGGCCTTGACGACTATCAGCAGTCCTGATAATGATGATGGCGGTGATGATTGTAAAGACCGCTACCACACCGAGTTCCATAGTTCTTCAAAATGTTCCTGGTCGGCAAAAAGGCTCTTTCTCTCTCTACGTCAGAATTTCCGTCGGAAGTGCTCCTCCGGTTGTTCCGGGAATTTCCAGATTTTTTGTTTTCTAGTTGTTGTTGTTGTTGCTGTGGTTGCTGCTGGTAGTAGTGAAGATGGTGTTTTTGTTGTTGTCGACTTTTAGCAGGTTCGGCATTTAACTTCAGATTAGAGTCTGCCATCTGACGAATGAATTGTAATGTCTTAATGAATTTGATTTTTATTTGAATATTTGTTTGCTGAAATAATTCATGAAATTTTTGTAGGCAATTATTTTTCTTTACTTTTTTTTTTTAAATTTGTTTTTGATGGCATTTTTTGCTAATATTTAACCAGACATACATATATTAATAAGATTATTATTGACTTCCACTCAATAAATATTGTTTGCACGACATTTTGAATTGTAAATAAAGTAATTTAAAAGGGCATGCATTTAACTGAGTTAGGTCCTTGATAGATGAAGTTATGGAGGAGTAAATTCTTGGGCCATAACATTGAATTGAGAATAATTTAATTGTGGAAAAATATTATTCAAAATTTGGTTTGTGATAAAATGATTCATGTTGAATCAGCAGTCTCAGTTTTGAATTTATCAAATTCTTGCAAACCCTTTTAATTCTTCGTCTTCTTAAAAAGCTTCATTTCATTAATTTAGTCTTGAGATCATCTCAATCAACAAATACAAACTAAATCGTTAAAAATCAAGTTTGTATATTTTCTAATGAATATATTTATTAGTAATATTGCTGAGTCATTATTTTTTTAATTTATTAATTTATTAATTTATGAATTTATATTTTCCTCCTCAATCAATCAACTCAGCCCAATGTACCCTAAAGGTTCAGGAGTATGCATAGGTTTGTAAGTACTTAATAACTACGATTAATATTTCAATAAATCAAAAGTAAGATTTAAAATAAAATCGATAATGTCAAATTTCATGTCAAGATAGGCAGATGAATAATAGCTTGCATTTTTTTTTTTATTCACAGTTTCAGTATATCGATTTTTTGCGTCAGAAATATTCGACAATCGACAATACTCTAAAAGGTGCAATGTCATTATTTATAATAATTATATAAATAATTTAGAATTGATATTTACAATAAATAATAATATAAATAGATAGCCAATTTATACATATATGGACTACATTTCTACATTTTATTGTTTATTAAATATGAATATAGATGAAATAATTATTTTAATTATAAAAATATTCGCTACATCGCTCAAACTGATGACGACGATGATGATTTTTTCTCTCCGGGTGATGATGACGTACATCTCAAGCACACAGATGATGAAGAATGTATAATCCAACTCCTTTCAAAAAATCCCTCATCAATTTTCCCGCTGTTCTCTGCCAAGTCTGTCTTTGATGAACTGATGAAGTTGTGACTCTGCTAAGTTGACGAGCATTTTAATTTTTAAAAGCCTTTCTGACAATTCTTCCTTGTCTTCTTCGGCTAGATGCTTTCTTTTTCTTGTCAATCTCTCGTCCCGCACTCTTTCATCGCTTCTCCATTCATCCTGGTCATCGCTGGAACTGCTAAAGGTGCTTGACGTACTCCGAGGTAAGTTCAGGTAAGTGGATTTGTTGTCGTTGTTGTTGTTGATGCTGATGTTGGTGGTGTTGCTGCTGCTGTTCTGTTGTTGCTGTTGCTGTTGTCGATGTGAGAAAAAATTAAAGAGCCATTCGAGCTTTGAAGGAAAAAGGTTGTTTGTTAATTCATCTAAATGTTTTTGTTTTTGCTTTCTAAGGATGGATGAATAATTGGATGGAGAGGTGGATGGATGAATAATTGGATGGACAAATGGACAGATGAATAATTAGATGGACAGATGGATGGATGAATAATTGGATTGACAGATGGATGGATGAATAATTGGATGGACAGATGGATGGATGAATAATTGGATTGACAGATGGATAGATGAATAAGTGGATGGACAGATGGATGGATGAATAATTGGATGGACAGATAGATAGATGAATCCCTGTATGAACCTGTTTGAACTTTGGCAGCTCCTTTCAAGAAGATCTTTATGTTCAGTGGCAGACACTTCTGTTTCTGAATCCTTCTTCCATGTGGACCATCTGCATTCAGTGATGGATGAAGCCACTCTGACTTTTTTGCCATTTATCCAACTGGTTAAGAAAGTGTTATTATTATTATTATTATTATTATTATTATTAATTATTATTATTATTATTATTATTATATTATTATTATTATTATTATTATTATTATTATTATTATTATTATTATTATTATTATTATTATTATTATTATTATTATTATTATTATTATTATTATTATTATTAGTATTATTATTATTATTATTATTATTATTATTATTATTATTATTAATTATTGCAGTTGATTGTAATTGAATGTTATAACACTTTATATGAACTATTATTCTGATAACAATTTTTTTATCTCAATTAATTATAACTTTTAATTAACTCTTCTCAAACCCATGCGTCTGAAAACATCAATCCATAACCAGCCTATTGTCAAGACTCTTGATGGCCCTCCTGGCATCATCTTCGTCCTCGAAAAAGACATAAGCTTGACCTGGCTGGTTATAGTCGATCCAAACGTGTTTGATTCTGCCGTATTCCTCGAAGATCTCCGTCAATTCCTTCACGTAGGCACCCTCGCCCAGTCCGTCGACACAGGCCTTTGCTGTCATGCCAGAGGCCTCTTTGGACATTTCAACGATTTGGGTTTTGACATTGTCGATGAAATGGTTTTGTGAAATAGGCAGATAATATTTGTTTTTTAGTGAAAACGTAGATAATAATTATTTTAATAAATAAATAAATAATAATTAGCATTAAGTAATTTCTTGAATAATTATATTATGCGATAGTATTTTGTTACTATTGTAATTAATATGTACTCTGATAAATGATACAACGAGATAGGATACAATTAGATTCTGTAATACAGTCAATGACATCGCTAAAATATGTCGTCACAAACCGCTGGCCAACTGGACTTTAATTCGCCTGCCGTTCAATGTCCTTGTTTGAAAATATAAATTCAATTTGTTTATTTATTTAATTAATATAATCAACATTATAGACGTTTAATTATAAATCATAAAAAAATGTTTTAATAATTCATTTACATTAAAAAAAAACATTTTATAAAAAGCCATAATAAAATTAATTATTACCACAATATTAATACTAAAATTTTTATTTCGTTAAATAAAATAAATAATGGTTATTCCGAAACCCACGTTCCATCAAGGCATCTGACAGCACCCAATGCACCCTTGACTTCTCCAAAAATTACAAAAGCTTCCTCTGAACTATTGACCCACACGTGCCTGAGGCTGCCAAATATCCTGAAGGTCCCTGTAATCTTCTGCTGATCTGGACAGTCACCTAGACCGCTAACGTAGACTTCTGTACATTTCCAGTCATCACTGCAATTCTCTGCAAGGTTGATTCGGTATAGTACAGTAGTGCAAGTTACCTCATAAGGTTGTCCACCTGAATGCGGAAACAATGAGGAACGCGATGGTCGTGTTCGAAAACCAGCTTGCACTGTTTGGGAAGGCGTGTTATGTAATTGGCGGGCAAAAAAAAAATTTCCTCTAATACTATTCCCATGATGCTATGTGGATGCTGTTCAATAGAATCAGTAGATAGATTTATATTAATATCATGGATTTTTATTGAAGGAAATTTAATAGCCTCTCTTGGTAGATTAGTTATGTTTCATAATATATATAATTATATTACAAATAATTGGTTATAGATGATTTTTGAATAAATTACAGGAAAATCTTTTTTTGCACCTTTTGATGGCTTCACTCTGACTTGTTTGCCATTGATGTACCTGGTTGAAATATGACTTTTAATAATACTAAATTGTTTTATTTGATACTAAATAGTTATAATTATTTTTTAATTAATATTAAAAAATTAGGTGAATGTTTTTTTAATTAATATTAAAAAATTAGGTGAATGTTTTTTTAATTAATATTAAAAAATTAGGTGAATGTTTTTAACTCTGTAAATATTAATATCACACTAACCCTAATGGTAATAATAATAATAATAATAATAGTAATAATAATAATAATAATAATAATATAATAATAATAATAATAATAATAATAATAATAATAATAATAATAATAATAATAATAATAATAATAATAATAATAATAATAATAATACTAATAATAATAATAATAATAATAATAATAATAACAATAATAATAATAATAATAAAAATAAAAATAATAATAATAATAATAATAATAATAATAATAATAATAATAATCATAATAATAATAATAATAATATAATAATAATAATAATAATAATAATAATAACAATAATAATAATAATAATAATACTAATAATAATAATATAAATGATTGATAATTATTGTAAGGTGATAATTTTATTATGTTTTATTAATCTTTTAATTAAATCATTCGTTGATTTATTTAATAAAATTAAGTCATCAATTAATATTTATCAAGCCAATTCATTTGACGCCTACGTCAAGTCAAGGCATCTAATGGCTTGCATGGCATCCTTCTTATCCTCAAAGTGTACGTAAGCGACCCACGGTTTGCACCTGGAAACCATGACCTGTACGAGCTTCCCGTATTTCATGAAGATGTCAGCAATCGCTTTTTCGCTTGCTCCAAAGCCTAGATTGTCCACGAAGACAATGAGACCTTCTTCTTTGACAACTGCTGTCATCTCTGCCACTGAGGATTTGCTAAGGAACTCGACTGGTCAGAGGATAAAGACTGCTAGGTTGACGGTTAAGATAATTGGAATGACTGGGTGGAATTAATATTATTAATTACAATGTTACATTCATTATTTATATTAATGATGAAAAAAAGCCGTTATTGTAAAATTTGTATACTTTAAAACTAAGGCAAGCACCAAAATATTTCCAGGACCCTGGGCCTTCTCTAGTTATCCCCCTGATTATTAGTAATTTTAATGTGATTATATAACTAAATGACCACAGAAAACATTATTTATTTTATTATATATTATTAATTATTATAGGCCTAATGTTATTTGTTTTATTACATAAATTTTCTTATTTTATTTTATGCATAATGATTATTATTATTTTAAGCTTAATGATGTTTATTATTTATTAAAGACATAACGTTTGCTTATGTCTAACAACCAGCCTCTCCAACCTTCCTTGATGCAATCCTTTTAACCTTATCACGTATTCCACGCCTAAGTGAATAAAAAAAGAAATAAAATTGATATTCAAATTTATATTCTTATTATTTCGATTGCTGCAGAATGTTTTAAGTTCAACGCATCACAACAACGAAGCTCAAACGAAAGCCTCAGTCAGTAAAACAATCTGTCATGCATCACTGCTCGCGCCATAACAGCTCCGTAACCAAAAACATAAAAAATGGCAAACAAGGAAATAATGCAAAAAATGTCTTCCAACATTTCAATTTTTTCAAAATACAAGATGAGTACGACAAGAGTTTATTTAAAAACAGATTATCAAGTTAACTTGAACTTTAACTTAAAGTTGTTCTCGAAACAACAGTGACGACTTTGTGACGAATAGACACGTCGTTGTCTTCGTTACCTGAGTTGATACCTTTGTCGATGGTGATAATGATTTTCTCGTATTCAGCGAATAATTACAAAAACACCTGCTACCTGCGAAACAAGTAAGATCGATCAATTTTTTTTATTTCACCTTTTCTACAAATTGCACACAGAAATTTAATGTACAATTCTTAGGTGTACAACTAGAAATATGAAACGAATCTGGCTAGCTGGTTAGATAACTGTCACAAACTAGAGTACGAATTCTAGTTCGGCTGATACGGCCATGGAAAGTTGGTGTTAAATTGATTTCTGTATTAAGGAGGTGATCCTGGTCCTATGTGCGTGAGGTCTCAGTATTGCAGTACAACCAGGAACTGCTTTTGAATGTAGCTAAAAGTTTCAAAAGATGTTATAAATAAATAAATAAGAAAGACGTATTGTTAAATGTTTAATCAATAATAATGATAAGTAATAAAAAAAAATAATATGCTTAGCTGGTAAATCGGATTACGTCCTAAACTTTTATGAGTAAGACATGCTTACTGACCATCCGTCATGCATCGCGACTGACACATAGCATAGTTTGCAATAAAAGTAATAATAATAATAATAATAATAATAATAATAATAAAAATAATAATAATAATAATAATAATAAAAACAAAAACAAAATTTAAAACTTTGAGTTGAAATAAAATGATTATTCGTCAAAAATAATGCTGAAAATAATTCAAGACATTCCGATTCTTTTAAACAAATTAACTTTAAAACATTTTTTTGAGTTGTCATGAACGACGTCGACATTCGGGAGTTCGAAACAATTTATCGAATTTTCTTGGTTTATCAGTACGATTGAAATGAATTTTTTTATAAATAATTTTTTTATAAGGTTAAAACGAAATATTTTTAATGCATATGTTGTGGAAATAAAGCGTGTGGAAATCAGTGGATTAGAAATCCTGGCGTTAAATTTTATCTGCCATCTGGCGAATGAATTGTAATTATTAGTATATTATTATTATTATTATTATCATTATTATTATTATTATTATTATATTATTATTATTATTATTATTATTATTATTATTATTATTATTATTATTATTATTATATTATTATTATTATATTATTATTATTATTATTAAATATTATACTTTATTATTATTAAGTAATATATTAATATATTATAATAATAGTTATTATATTACTATTATTATAATATTTATAATATTTTATTATATTAAATTATAGTTAATATAATATAATATAATATTAGTATAATAGTTATTATATTACTATTATTATAATATTTTATATATTATTATTTTATTATTATTATTATGTTGTATATTTCACTTCTATTGTCTGTCTGTCTGTTTATTTAGTTGTGTTTTCTTATCTCCGATCGTCGGCACTAGCTTTATGACCTATTTTCAAGGAGAACAATATTTTTAAAATCTGTTGTAAACTTGTTATATTATTAAGTGATCCCTATCATCATCACTATTATCATCATCATCGTCGTCATCACCGTCAACAATGGAACAATTTCCTGATTGATTTACCTGCTTGAAACTGCAGATGATTTATTCATTTCTCCAGATGTCGTCATCATAATCATCATATGCATCATCGTCATCATAATCAGCCACGTAGCATCAACAATAGCGCAGCCACAGAAACAATAGCAACAAAAGTAATAGAAATACGAGTATCGGTAAAGTTATATTATTTATTAATATATATTTAATATTGTTTTTATATTATTATTACATTATTAAATTAACAATGTTATGAACAATAAACAATAAAGTTATTTACGATAATACTATTAATAACAACTTAATCAAATTGATCATAACAATTTTAATAAATTTAAATTTAATAAAGTCATAAGCAACAATAGTAATAATAATAATAATAATAATAATAAAAATAAAGAAATAATTGATGCTTCCACCTGTTAGCCTGTTGCAGGTGAGAAAATCTCTTTGCTACGTGTTGAGGCGAGTTATAAGAAACAATTGATCTGCCAAATTATTTCAACAACTTTGATTCAACGAAATTCAGCTTATATTTATATTTTTTTAAAAATTTGGAATCCATTTTTAGTTTGTTCCGAAAAGAAATTGCTGTCATTTGGTAGTTTTGAGGTTAGTCGTAGGAATGTAAACTCGTTGTTATAGTTACTTTTAATAATATCCATAATTACTAGACGTAATTATGATAATTATATTTGTAACACGTATTATTATTATTATCAATATTATTATTATCATTATCATTATTATTATTAGTATTAATATTATTAGTATTAATATTATTATTATTAATATTATTATTATTATTATTATTATTATTATTATTATTATTAATGGTGCAATGGGTTTTCAATAAAAAAGATACGAAACTGACTAAGTCATCTTTTTTTCATGACATCGGATGACTTCAAAACAGTCACGTGTAGGTCGCGCATGTGACAGGCTGAGTAAAGTAGAAATCAATCGAATAATAAAATTACCATTACATTATTAATTACACAGTAATTATTATTATTAATCATCCAAACTAAACTAGCCACAATACCCCAATCCGGTTTCGCCAGCAATGTCCAGGGAAGTCAAAGGTGAAAGGTCAGTGGTCGTCGTCAGTGACCTTGACCCGGAAGCAGACGAGAAGGAGATAGCGGAGACCTTCGAGAAGTATGGACGCCTCCAACGGGTCCTGGTTGCCAAGCAACGGCCTTGGGTTGCCCTTGTTTATTTTGACGACAAGAGGGAGGCTAGGGAGTCTGCCAGATGCCTTGACGGGACGTTGGTGGCATTGCGATTTGTTCAATCACATGCTTAGATTAATTAATTAATTAATTAATTAGAAAGAATCAATGAAATATTCACTTGTTCTTAAATCGTTGTTGCTTTAAATTATTTGAAAATTGCGAGTTAATCGACTCAGTAACTGATTAGAAACAAAATAACATTACATTATTAATTAATTAATAATAAATTTGTGTTTGTCTTTCTTTGTCCTCTCAAAATCACTTCAAACAGTCGCATGAGCGGCTCAAGAGTCACGGTTGAACTGGCCAGTGGCACTACGATCAGGAGCAAAGGTGAAAGTTCAAAGGTCTACATGTACGACCTCGGCAATGGTGCAACGAAGCGAGAAATCTGTGAAATATTCAAGGTTTTCGGCAGACTAAAACACGTTTGGGCAGAAAACCAAAGAGACGAATACGTTGTCATTGTCTACGAAAAGGCACATCAAGCAAAGGATGCTGTCAGAAATCTAGACGGAACGTTGGTACTGTTTACATTTTCGTAGCAGAGGACTTGTTTTTATTATAATTATTATTTTTAATATAATTATTACAATGTATGGTATGTATTATATATGCATACTATATACTACGGCACAATATAGCGGCTATGTAAAGGTACTTATAAATATTATAGAATAATAATTCTAATAACGAATTAATTAATTACAATAATACATTTATTTACAATGTATTCAAACCAGGCTGATCAACGGCAAGCCAGTGAGAGTGAAACTCGCCTCAGGTGAGTGAACGAGGGTCAGAAAAGTGTCCATTTACTCATCTGAAGCTCCACGCATTTCTTAACTTCTTTCCAATCACTGCATTGCTTAGCGTCCCTTGAAAATACGTAACCCCATAACCTATTGACCTCTTGACCTTGTAGAACGCGACACCAGAGTCTCACAAGGAAATTCAGAAGAAGTTTACGTGGGTAACCTGGGTTCAGCAATTGAAGTGAGGGAAATAGAGGATACTTTCACGCCATTCGGAGCACTGAGGCGTGTCTGGGTTTCCAGGAATCCTGAAGGGTGTGCCCTCGTCTGGTTCAAGGACGAACGAGATGCTAGAGAAGCCGTTTGGTGTCTTGATAGGAAGTAGGATTTATTATTATTATTATATATATATATTAATATATATTATTAAATATATTATTATTTATATTTTATATATATTATTATAATAATTATTATGTGTAATATTAATTATAATTATTATAATTATTTGACGGAATAATAATATAATTGGATATAATTATTATTATTATTACGTTATGGACACGATATTAAGAGACGATAAATAAATCCTGAAAAATACAATCCAGGTGGCTGAAAGACAAACAAATATCAGTGAAACTTACGACGAGTTCGTCAAAATGGTGTTGTTGGTTGCCAAAAAATGAAGGCAACAACAACGACTACAACGACAACAACTCAAAACATTCAATAGTTGCTGGAAATTGCAAAACTCCGCCAAAGTATAACTTTTGTTATATAATTATTAGAGTGAATTTATAATTAATAAATTCATAAATAATAATAATAATAATAATAGTAATAATAATAATAATAATAATAATAATGATAATAATAATGATAATAATAATAATAATTAATAATAATAATAATAATAATAATAATAATACTAATAATAATAATAATATAATAATAATAATAATAATAATAATAATAATAATAATAATAATAATAATAATAATATAATAATAATAATAATAATAATTAATAATAATAATAATACTAATAATAATAATAATAAATAATAATAATAATAATAATAATATAATAATAATAATAATAATAATAATAATAATAATAATAATAATAATAATAATAATAATAATAATATTCAAGAACGTTCAAAGTTTCTTATGGATTTGATTGCATCTACACAAAATCTTACAAGGATGACCAACTACATGCGAAGTAAGTTACTTAACTAATTATTTTTTAATATTCCAGTTTTTTCATAATATAAAACTTAATAATACCATTACTTGGATAATTCTATATTTTCTGTGTTTACATTGATTTACAAAAATACCATGTTCATGAGAATTATTACATTCATAAATCTAAAATAATTTTCTTCCATAAAGAATTCGATCTATACAAATGAATGTCAAAATGAATGAATGAACGAACGAACGAACGAATGAATGAATGAATGAATGAATAAATTAGCAAGATGCGTAATCTTGTAATCACAAGTTCATTTCATTATTTATTCTCGAAGCTCGATGAAGTCTACATTTGCCGATGACAAACCGACCAACTCGAAAACCTCAAGAGGTATTCTCAGTGCATCGATCGATTCAATCGATGACTGGGACGGAAACAAGGTGAACGAAAAAGTACCCGATGAGGGCTATGTACGCAACGAGGACAGAGTACATAGGGAGGGATCGGCTCTGAAAAGGAAAAGCGTGGAAATCGAAGACGACAAGACTCACCTACACTTGGAAACAACGTCGAAGTTCAATCAGTTGGCACAGTTGTTAGAATACAGACCGAGAGATGTTGGTGACGATGGTGTTGCCGGTGAGATGATTACGCAGTCTTCTGACGTTACGAGGACCGTAATCTGCGCGAACGGCGGAAGCGTGGACAAGAAAGCGAGACTAAAACTTAAATTCACGACCGGAGAATCGGCCGAAGACAAAAAGAAAAAATTGGAAAAGAAGAAAAGAAAAAAATCGAAAAACGAAAGTCATTCGCCAGATGGCAGGTCGAAATCCAGCACTCCGAGCTACGTATACAAATCTGTTGATTCCGATTATAAAGTGAACAACAACACTAGCAACAACAAAAACACTAGCAACAACAAAAACACTAGCAACAACAACAACACTAGCAATAAAAACAACACTAGCAACAACAACAACACTAGCAATAACAACAAAAATATTTGCAATAACAACGACAACACTAGCAACAACAACACTAGCAATAACAACACTAGCAATAACAACAACAACACTAGCAATAGCAACAACAGCGACAGCTACAACGGCATCAACACTTACGAACCTGTAGAACTTCCAGCTCTAGAAAACGAATCAACTCAGACTGGATCCAACGTGGACAACGTGAATAACAACGGCAACACCGAAAACAACAGCATCAACAACTGCGACAGCAACATCAACAACTGTGACAACAATATCAACAACTGTGACAACAACATCAACAACTGCGACAACACCCACGAAACTGTAGAATTTCCAGCCCCGGAAAACAGTCCCCCAGTGGTGGTTGAAATTGTTCCCAGGCCAGTTGAAGAGACCCCGAAAAGCCCTCCCGATGAGGAGAGATTTTCAAACGAAATTTCAGACGTCGAGATGAGAAACGCAGCGGTGGTAGCGGCCGTGAACGACTCTCAGGACGACGACGACGCGATGGCAATGACGTCATCGCCGTCGTCATCGGAGGATCCAAGTACTACGACTGGATTACCCCTGATGAGAGTCGACCAAAGATCGGAAAGTGGAATAAATGCTGGAATCTGCCCTCAGCCGTCTACAATCTACATCATACATCATTATCATCATCATCACCATTATCATCATTATCACTGCCATCAACGTAATCAGCATCGTCTTGCTGGTGACGGCGAATTAGTAGCGACGACAGAGTCTGATCAATGAAATGAGAATGGTGTGGCTCTATGAAGTAATCGTCGTAAGATTATCTTTCTCAACATCGACGTCATCATCATCATCATCATCACCTTCATCATCATCATCATCATCAGCATCATCATCATCATCACATCATCATCATCATCATCATCATCATCATCATCATCATCATCATCATCATCATCATCATCATCACATCATCATCATCATCATCATCATCATCATCATCATCATCATCATCATCATCATCATCATCATCATCATCATAATCATCATCATCATCATCAGCATCATCATCATCATCATCATCATCATCATCATCATCATCATCTCATCATCATCATCATCACATCATCATCATCATCACATCATCATCATCATCATCATCATCATCATCATCATCATCATCATCATCATCATCATCATCATCATCATCATCATCATCATCATCATCATCACTGTCATCATCATTGTCATCATCATTGTCATCATCATTATCAGCACCATCACTGAAATCGTCTTCGTCGTCACCATGAACAGTGTTGTCGTTTCCTGGATTTGGTGGGATTGAAAATTGATAATTAATTTAATTATTATTTTGTTTCTTTTTGAAGCAGCTATAATTGGAAAGATAAGTTCATGTCAAAATTACTATTTTTTACTTAGCCGATATTGTGAGAGCTTCAGACATCCGAATCTGGTGAGAAGCCGCTATAAGCCCGTCCATTTATATAGCGCTCCCAGGCGATGAGAGATGGGTTGCATAATGATGAAAAATCTATTGAGTTTTCAACACCATTATCAACAAACACTGAATTATTTTGTATCTAAATTTTAAATGAACTCATTCATTTTCTTATTTATTTTCATTTGCCAAATTTTTTATTTTTATTGTCTGTGCAAAGTTCAACGCTTGTCTTTGACGACGACATTCGAGACTTAAATTAGGGGGTTAGGCATTTTATGGATGGATTTTATTTAACTGGTTTTGGTGCCTGGTAGGCTTGGGTTCACTTTGGTTATTTTCAAGTTAATCGATAAATGTTTCTATTCATGTTGATTGATTGATTGATTGATTGAATAAAACCTGCTTATCGACAATAGACGTTGTAAACTAATCGTCATCATGATCGTAATCAGGCAAACCTAAATTTGAATATTATAAATTTGAGCAACATGTCTAATTTAAGGATGATGATGATGATCAAATTAAAAAATGAAAAGTAAATTAAACTGAAAGATACTTTCGTCGTTACAATGGAATTCATTTATAATAATAATTCCGTTTGCCGTTATCAAGGGAGGCTATAATATCAGACAAAAATGATCTCTGAAGATGAATTTGCAGTAAAAGATTTTCCACCTTTTCCTGACATTTTCCAATTGCAATATATTTCAGTCGCTTTTCAGTTTCGAAATTTTAGCTGCAGTCAAAGTTTCTGTTCAGTTTTATAAAGTTGGAATATTCTTAAGAAAGAACCAACAGTTGTCCTTTAGGGTTTTATAAACATTTAAAATTATATTGTATTATATATGCTGGCTGTATATACAGCAGTTTTCTTTTAACAATCTGTACTTTGTTTATTTTATATAAAAACACCGATTAAACCTTTTGTAACGTTTATTCGAAAAAAGTTCAAAAATAAAACTGATTTAATTGGAAAAAAAAAAGTTGGAATTAGTGAAATAAATAAACGATCATAAAATGTCTAAATTATTGGTACGAAATCATAGATTCCAAGGACAGTAACATCGGTGAAGACACAGCCCAATCCACAGCTGCAAAATATACACCGGCACCAATGCCAACGGAACTCAAAAGACCAATTGCACAGTAAGCTATAATTCTTTCGTAGGAGATTTCTGATTCATCTTCGGAATAGGCAGTTGTATAATCGTATTCGTAATCCCCAGTCGTTGTCTTCATTTTGTCGCGTTCAAGGGCTATCGAATATTAGTAAACAATAAGTATGTAATTCCATTAGTTTAGACCAAAGTTGTAATTTAAAAGTTCTAACGAGTGACGCATCGGAATTTATTGAATGGCTGGTAATCTTGCCGACATACGCAAACGTAGGAGTTGAAAATGTTAATACAGACTGTAGACTCTTCGTCGCAAACGCCATGTTTTAAACATTCGTCTACATCTGGCAAATAGATAGTAATGCATTTGAAGTGTTTGATAAAATAATACATTTTCTTTTCAAATCTTTTTGTAACGAATTTTATGATATTGGTAGTTTAAATTTTAAATTTTTGCAATAAAAATATAAAGATGATTTACCGTCGCATTCGGTAGAATACACATACTTAAACATTTTAGTGCCATTTGGGCAGATGCAATCGTATGATCCACCATAGTTAATACATCTTGTTCCGCTTGGGCATTGAGTCTCACATTCATCAATATCTACGGTGTATGTATTGAGAGTGGTTTAATTTAGATGTGTTAGATATTAAATTGATCAAACATTTGACTAAATGAATTATTTAATGCAATAAATCAAAAACACAATCGAATGAGTTAATTAGTAAATTTAAAATGCTTTACATTCCGGTGTTAAATAATCAATTATATTTGATTTGATTTTGCAAGAGTTGAACCTAAAATGACCTAGGTAATATGCACTGAATTTCTATGACCAATGAATATATCTTCAATAGAGCATTAAAATGAAAACAGATTTGAGGAATTAATTAAGGACACAACCTTGGCATTTGCTTTGGTTTGATGTTAAATCGGTTCTTACGTAACCATCTTTGCAAATACATTCAAAAGTACCTCTCAGGTTTTTGCATACGGTTGAATTTTGGTCGCAACTTGTCTGATACTGGCATTCATCCAAGTCTGAAATGTTATCATTTTAATCGTTAAAAGTATTTTTTGCACAAAGACTTTTTTGCTAGCGTGTATACTGCAAGTATCAAACATCGATGGCCGTCCGCAGACTATGTATACCGATTACATTGTCCTCAACCATGGTCTTTCTGAAAATTTGTGTTTAGCATTTTTTCATCGGTTTAAAACCTAAACTTTAAGTTGTTTTTTTTTTTATCTTTTGTATTGTGGTTCTCTTTTCTGTGTCAAATCGATGTTTCTGTCTAATTTAAGTTCAATTTAATTCTTTCTTTTCATTTCAATGGCTATTTGGCTTACCAGCACATGAAAATTCATCCAAAGGGTATAAACCTTCGTGACACTGGCATCTGGGTATCTCATCGGAAGTAACGCACTTTGCTCCCCGACCGCATCGATGGTGGAAACATGCGTCATACTCTGTTGGATCAGTATAATCGGAGAATCTAAAATTGGTCTACAATCGACTAAATATTATTCAGTACCCGTGCACTTTAGGTAATCATCTTTGCGCATGCCTTTCCCGCACAAACAAGTTCCGGCTAACAAACCATGAAGATAAAGATGGTTTGAACATTTCCTATCTCCACACCCTCCATTACTGATGCTGCAATCTTTGAAAATCGACAAATAATTAGAAATTCAAGCACCATTGTGTTTTTGGAAATTAATAATTGTAAATATTAGATAAAAATCTAAAGAAACCAACTCTTGGAAATCTCGACATGAATATTATATTAACACAATAGTTATATTTATGTATATACATTTATTATTGGTTGTTTTATAATATAATATGTAATAATATAGTTAATAATATAACTATATGACTATATATAACTAGAAGTAATTTAAAAGTGAATACATAGTAATTTAAAAAATGTTACTGAAAGTAAACATTTAAAATAAAGGTAATACTTATGGCGTCACATGTTGTACCACTTCTGCCTAAAGGACATTTAGGACAAATTGATGGATTGTAAGTTTGACTCAGGCATGCCACAGATGGTTTGTATCGATGAACGTCTCTGAATACATTCCCTGATTGAAGAGAAAACAAAAATTCAGTAATTAATAAAATAAAATGCGTAAATGAAAGATGCCACGTCCTAAAACACGTCATATTCCTTAATTAATAATTACTGAGTCAAGTTGTAAACTCTTTTTTTTTTGGATAATATTATGTCAGTTCACTTTCAAATTAAAAAATGTTGAGAAATGAACTCCAAACAACATTTTGATGTAGAATCCGCTAATGTATACTATAACTATAGAAACCTTATATCTTTTATATTTTGGATTTTTTAATTTTTTTATAAATTTAAATAATTTTGGCAAATTATTTGCAAAATTTATAAAGCAAAGTAGGCAAACCCTTTTTCTGGTAAAGTGGATAATAATCACCAGTTACACAAAATGACAAATGAAAACAATTTGTACTACAGAATGATAGTTCAACCGGAATCATCGTATTCAATAGTTGTTGCACGCAATAACAACGTGATTGATTCTGAATTACAGATATTATATAATAATATGCATTTAAAAATTTACGCCCAATTTTAACATTTGATCGCCTATGAAATGATTGCTTCCATTAACCTGGGTAGGTGCGTAAAATAACGATCTACATTTTTTCCAACAATCATGACTTATAAGCACTGGTATTTCACCTGTTACAGATTTAAAGCAACCAACGTACCTATACATGTATGTTCCTGAGACAAAAAAAAAAGATCTGATTAATCAATTTACAGTTACAGTTAGTTAATTCAGACTTGAAATTGGAATTACCAATTCCTATGACCGTTGATATTCGTTTTGAACCATTACCCGTTATAATTATAGATTTAGACAACCTTTCGCACTTAAAGAACTCGTTACTGGAATAATGGCAAGGGTGACCAGTTTTATCGTGCTCGTAAAACGTCGAGACTCGCGAGTCCGCTTTCGGTTCAGCTGAATAAGTAATGATATATTACTTATAATATTTTATTTATTTATAATTGTTTTATTATCATAAAACACATTTATTTTTATCTTTAAATAAAAAAAACAAATAAAAGAAAAAAACAAGATAATAATTACTCATCTTAACTAAAATGCCATAATGTAACTGTCCGAGATGGATCACAACTTTCTCAACGCGGTCTATATACGTATCGTACGAACGGCCCGGTCTAATTACATCTATTCCGTCTCTAACGAAATGATATTCGAAATCAATATTTTTAGGTATATAAGCCTTAACCATTTTGTTTATATTATTTATAATGATAAACAAACTTAAAATACAAATAAGCTTCATAAAGATTCTAGAAAGTTACGAGAGACAAACTAAAAAAATAAAAATTTAAATATGACGTCATCTCGAGAGCCATGTTTTAATATTTATATCAAATTAAAGGTATTTGAAGGCTCTATTTGAGATCAAAATTAGAAATTTGACAAACAGTTCTACATGTTTGGATGGTTAACTTAAGTTAACTTAACTAGAGTTTGTTTTTAAAGTATGCTAATTTAAAGTATGTTTCTAAATGCGTTTTAATCCCCAGTTAATTTTCTGCATTTCATTATGTGTTTCAAGCATTGTTGTTTTTTATTAATAAAGAAAATGTTCAAATATATTTTATTTCCAACGATTGACGATCATTATAAATATTTACTGCCATCTAGCGAATGAATTGTAAGTTATAAACTTAATTTTTAAATAAAAAGCTTGATAAATTATCGTAATATCGTTTTTATCATTCAAGAAATTTGCCAATCACTTCAATTTACGTTCAACAATTAATAAAATAAATGTTTGAACATTGATCTAAATATGGCATCTCTCTTGTGACTTCATCTTGAAATAAAGATAGCGTTTCATTCTTTCTTTCTTTGATTTAGAGAAGAGTTATTGTCATCGTCATCATGACGACTATTATGACTATCATCATCATGACTATCATTAGCAGTGCTCGCACTGCAGATGTGAAAAGACAACCTACCAAATCATTGCTATCAATACATCTTCGTCATCTTCGTAGATATCAATAACAATGGAAATAATAACAACAACAACAACAATAATAATAATAATAATAATATAATAATAATAATAATAATAACAACAATAACAATAATAATAATAATAATAATAACAATAATTATAATAAAAATTTTATTATTGCATTATATATAATAATAATAATAATAATAATAATATTAAATATTAATGTTAATTAATAATAATATATCATTATATAATAATAATAATAATATATTATATACTGCTCATAATATATTATTATTATTATTATTATTATTATTATTATTATTATTATTATTATTATTATTATTATTATTATTATATTATTATTATATTATTATTATTATTATTATTATTATTATTAGTATTATTATTATTAATTTTAGAATGACTCGTGCATCTGGGCACAACTCATCGTCGAAAAGCATTCTGTACTGCGTGTCTGAAACTATCGACTCGTCTGCTTTGATATTTAAATTAAATTAAATTAAAGTTAATGGAATTAAATTTTTTCATTTTTCTTTACTTTACTTGTAAATAGGAAAAGTATACAAATAGTATCTACCTGTAGCGGGACAAAGGTTTGGAATTCATTCAGAACAATTTGACTTTTTTAGAAGAATTTTGAGATTTAAATTTTATTATTCAAGATAATTAAAGTAATATTATCCAATGCAATGCATTGAAAATTAATACAACACAATACAATATAATACAATGTAACACAATGTAACGCAATGCCATACAAATGTTACAAGAAATATTGCTCATAGAACTCTTACCTTATCTCACTATCACAAAAAAATCCCCAACAGAAATATGTTCAATAAACTCAAAAGGGAAAGTGAAGCTATCGTGGTTAGTGAACTGTGGAAAGACTTTGACGAAAAGAGGCTGGTAAAGACTTTTGAAAAATTTGGACGCCTAAAAGAGGTGCTCGTTGCCAGGCAACCCCCCTGGGTGGCTTTTGTCTGGTTCGAGGGGGAATGGGAGGTTCTCAAGTGTCTGGACGGAGTGTTGGTATTACTGGAAAGTTATTGAAATAGTTGGGATAATTTAATTTTTGTATTACATTATTATCATTATTAATTCTTTATATTATTTTATTACTTTTTTTTTTATAAATTATGTGATTATTTACTTTAATAATTATGTCGTAGCCACTAATTTTAAATAACGATATGATAATAATAACATTAATTAATATTATATAATGTCATTAACTACGAATTAAATGCTATTATTCTAGATATTTAAATCTTTAAAGAAAAGAAATGTTTAAACAGATATTTAGATGGAAGGAGCGTCAAAGTGGATGTCGCTTGGAGTGAGTCAGCAAAAAATGTACAATGCATTGCAGTAATACAATGCACGCGTTGTAATGCATTTTACTGTTTGATCGCTTTGTATTGTATTGTATTGATTACTTGAATTTGCATTTTTTGAATTGTAATTTTAACAATTGAATCGAATTGAATTTTAACACTTGCATTGCATAGTACGGTAAATCGCTACACTGTAACCAATCCTACAGATGGCTTAATCAGGAACAAAGTTGAAAGTTCAAAAGTCTACGTGCACGGGCTAGGCAGTGAGGCACACAGGTCGAAGATTGACCTGATTTTCAGATCTTTTGGACGTCTCCAGCATGTGTTTATCGAGAGAGGATTAGAAGCTTACGCTGTCGTCATATTCGAGGATGAACAAGATGCGTTTAAAGCCGCTTTCAACCTTAACGGGGTGTAGTTATCTTTTTGATTGACTTTTGCTTGACTTTGATTGTGGTTCATTGCATTTTATCTTATTGTGCGACATACTAATTTGCAACATTTTTAAACCAGATCGATTGATGGAAAACCAATAACAGTGAAACTGGCCAGTGGTGAGTGAGATGTTCCTGACTTAACAAAGAATACTATTCCATTTGTGTCGTACAATGTGCAACGCGTTGCTCTGAGTAACAATGCACTGCACTGTAGTAGTGTATCGCATCCGTATGCTGCCAGAAGGCGACTTGCGGAAACCATTGAGTAAATTTGACATTTGCTAAAATAAGTTCAAACAGTGAGTTATTTATCAATCTCAGTTCGCTAGCTTCGCCAGTTAATTTTGGTCGCACTCACTCATCACCTGTTACTGAAGCCCTTTATTTGATCCTTCAGATATGACCCACAAAGTCAGAGATATAAAATTAATACCAGTCTCCGTGGGTAATTTGGGTAGTGGAGTGAACCTCAGGGAGGTCTTAAAAGCCTTCATGCCCTTCGGTTGCCTCAGATACGCCGCTTGGCACTCTGCAGGGGAGGCGGTTGTCTGGTTTGAAGAGATGAGGGACGCTAAGGAAGCCATCGGATGTCTAAACAAAAGGTTCCTGGTCGTCTTGGTTAATTGATTAGTTATGAATTAGTTGGTTATTAGTTAATAGCAATTAGTTATGGTTTAGATTGTTTTAAACTGCAATTAAGCTGCAATTTTAAACTTGTTTTACAAATTTAGATCTTTATTCACGTTTAATTACCAAAATATTAGGACGGATTTATAATAACCGATTCATTCCAAGCGAAATTAATCTGCATTAAATCTGAATTAGCATTCGTGGACATTGGTGGTGTCAGAATCTTGTGTGAATTTCCAGATGGATAAGTGACCGAAGGATTCAGGTAGGTTTTTCCATGCATCAGTGTGATTGGTCAAAATGGAAACCGGATGCAAGAGTAAAAGGTGGAAAAAGTGGAAAGAACATCATCCAAAAAGAAATCATCTGTGGGAACTACCACAACTCGGCCATGTAAAACAGTTTTGTAACCTCTGTTCATAATTTAAACTGTAAGCATTTCTTTACTCATGAAAAAGAATTATATTCAAGAGCTCCGTCTAGCCTCTATTTAACGTAAAATCTGTCAAAGGTAATACTATGTTATTTAAAACGTGTTCTTAAGCAATGCTTTCACCAAAGACAAATAATTTATTTATATATAATAATAAATATTATTTATTTATTTTTGTAACGCTATCTTGAAGCTGCGTACATACCAAACGTGAACAAAGCAAGCAAAAGTTGTTTTTGTTTCTGCTTAACAATGTTATATTGATTCGAAAAAAATCAATTTATTGATTAATTAATTAATTTACCACTTTATAATTTAAGCCGCTGTTCAGAAACCCCATGCAATGAAGAAGGGGATAGATTGGATGGCTGGAAAAGTGACGAAAAAATAAGGAAGGAAGGAACGACTCAAAAAAGAGAAAACTACGACGAGAAAGGTTCAGTCGAAAAATGTTCAAAAATTAAAAAGTCTGCAAATCTGACGGAGGAAAATAAAATTTCGATAAAAAATGAGGACACAAAAAGAGGCATGGGCTGCTCCAGCGAAATAAAACACGCTGACGTAATTAGCAGAGAAACCAAAAAAAAGAAACCAAAGAACTCAAATATTCAATCAACGAATAAAAAGATGTGCTCTTCGAGCGTCAAAATTAGCAGCAGATTCGAAGATGGAAAAACATCAGAAATTAGAAATCGTTCGTCAGATGGCAGATTCAAAGCTGATAAAGCAAGCCGCGCTTCAAAACCTGCTGAGACCGATCTCAACAAAAATATCAACAAAAACGTCAACAAAAACAACAACAACAACAAAGCTTCGGAATTACCAACATCTAAAATTAACTCTTTGAAGAGAGAAAAAGTTAGCGTCCATAAAAGAAAATCCTGGCATAACTCTGGCATAACCCGATCACGCAGAACAACCACAACATCCAGAAAAAAGGGCAATTTCGTCGCGGACGCAATCGAGTCACCTATGACATCGAAAAGTACGTCTGTGCCTGCTGCATCAATGTCATATACGTCGTCGTCGTCGTCATCCTCAGAACTGCCTCTGGCATTAGCAGGATTATCTAGGATGGGTATCGAACAAGGTTCTGGTTCTGGTTCATCGGGTCACTCTTCTCCTCATCACTATCATTATCATCATCACCATCATTATCATAATTATAATCATTGCCACAATCATTTTCACAGCCACAGCTATTATTACTTCTATAATTATTAGCCAGACTTCAGAATGTCTTGCCAGCCTTTCTAACTTCGTGGGTTTAATGTTTTTCAAGTTTACAGTAGTATTTAAGCTCCAATGGAGCATTATAATGAGACCTAAAATTATTATAAATGATAATTATTATTATAATAATAATTATTATTATTATTATTATTCTTATTATTATTATTATTATTATTATTATTAGTATTATTATTATTATTATTATTATTATTATTATTATTATTAGTATTATTAGTATTATTATTATTAGTATTATTATTATTATTATTATATTATTATTATTATTATTAGTATTATTATTATTATTATTAATTATTATTATTATTATTATTATTATTATTTATTATTATTATTAATTATTATTATTATTATTATTATTATTATTACTTATATTTTTTAATATTGCAACTCTCATTATCATTAATCTGAATGTCACAATGACTAGCTCCATCAATACATGATATCGATGGGAGAATTTTTCATTTGAAAAGCAAATGAGGATTTTGAAGCTATTATTACTACTATTAATATTATCCTAAATATTTTTAATTATAAATAATAATATTGTTATTATTATTATTATTATTATTTCGCCTGCTTATGATCAGTTTTCAAGGTCGTTTGGTAAGTGTGGGTAGAAGGTAAAATTAAAAGGTGAATGTGAGAATTTCATTTTTGTTTTATCGCGCTTTCGTTGACAACATATCGAAACTATTGCAAAGAATCTATTTGCATCCCTGTTGTTAAACGTTGTTAGATTGTTGGTGTAATTTTAATTTTATGACTTCGTTTGCGAATTAATTTCCTTAAAATTCAAACGTGCATATTCATACGTCCACCTTCAAGAACTTTGTAATATTCAATTCTCGTTCACAACTCTAAACTGTCGATAAAATATTTCGGTTGGTTCGTAAGTTTGAAACAAATACTTCTCTCTCAAAAAAAAAACTCTCTTTATAATAGTAATATTATTGATATTATATTGATCTTTTGCAAATCACAATTTGTTTGTTGAAAATATATTTTATTTTAAACTGTGTTTTAGCAGATTCATTTAGCTGTTGCAGTTACTTTTGAAGGTAATAAAGGACTTCGCTTTAAGTTTTAGAGATAACTTTTAAAAACATAATACCTTAATAATAAATAATAATATTAATTAAAAAGTGATATCATAAAGTCTTGGTGATTTCAGCTTGGTACATTAAAAACACAGTTTATTATATCTTCCACCAATTTAATGAGTCAATATAACAAATTAAATAACAATATTTAAGTTGTTGAGTAATATAATAATAATACTTAATACATAAGTTGTTGATTAATATAATAATAATAATACTTAATATATAAATTGTTGATTAATATAATAATACTTAACATATAAATTGTTGATTTAATGTTAAGAAATATAATGCCACTTATCGTTTTCATTGGAGAAATATTTAAACAATAACCAGTTTTATTCATTTGCGAGAGAGTTTACAACAAGCATTAGAAGAAATATGAATACATTTGAAGCTTGCAAACCCAACTGACAGATGTTAATCTCAGTTTAAAATTGTGAACAAGAAGCGAAAGACCGTGAACATTCAAAGTGTCGGACAAATGAGTGCAAGATTGAATTTTTAACAAAATCAACTCGAAAACAACATCTTAAAATTAAATTGACAAACTTAGTTTAGAAATAAGGATGTAAATCGATTTTTTAAAACAATTTGTTTTCGATATGTTGTCAAGGAATCCAAACAAAACAATAGAACATGACAAACCCGCATGTACCTTCTGCCCAAGCAACAAAAATAATAATAATAATAAGAATAATAATAATAATAATAATCTAATAATAATAATAATAATAATAATAATAATAATAATAATAATAATATAATAATAATAATAATAATAAGAATAATAATAATAATAATAATAATAATAATAATAAATAATAATAATAATAATCTAATAATAATAATAATAATAATAATAATAATAATAATAATTAATAATAATAATAATAATAATAATAATAATAATAATAATAATAATAATCATAATAATAATAATAATAATAATACTAATAATAATACTAATAAAGCAATTATACAATGAAGGCTAATGTAATAGAAAAAGTAACAAAGTTACAGGATAACAATAATCTGACCAATATTAAAATTTAATAAGCATTTATTAGAATTTTGCTTCAGCATCGCAACTATTCAAGCAGAATCTCCAAACAGAATAATTGCACGTGGAATCGCTACAAAATATTTTCAACTTCAGTTCAAAATTGGTTTAGATGTCCATTTTATGAAGGATTATTATTATTATGTTTGCCAGATTTTTGTTATGGCAGCGGTTGTTTCTTTTGAAATATTTGCATTAACGTGCTCTCGTTAAATAAAATAATTAAAATCAACTTTATTTAATTAATTTCTAAGCATGATGCTTTCTAGCGAAAATCGTAGTGCCCAGTATCGATCACATCAACTCTCATTGGAGAACTTCGGCCGACGCATTCGAATCGTGATTATGATAATGATGCTGCTGCGGATGATGATAATGGTACTCGTGGTGGTTGTGGTGGTAAAAATGATGAACCACGTAAGGAGGTGGAAAGAATCCAGGTAATCCAGGCAGTCCAGGTAATCCAGGTAGTCCAGATAATCCAGGTATGAGAATATTCTGGTCGATACCGATTGGGACGAATCCATTCAGAGGTACCGATGCCGATGGCAGTGATGATGATGATGATGACGACGACGACGCTAACAGCGCGTTAACTTCTTTAGGTTTTCTGAAGTTTGCGTTGGAAAATCTGGCAAAGGTTGTTTTTCTCTTAATTCCTGGAAGTTTGTCAGAAGTCTTATTCAGTTTGTGCTTCCTTAGAACTGTTTGAGGTGGGGAGATTGTGTTAGATGGAGGGCTACTTCTAGAAGCTGGAGATTCCACAATAACATTGTTGTTGTTATCGTTGCTGTTATTGTTGTTGCTGTTGTTGTTATTATTACAGCTGTCAGACGAATTCTGTGTTGTTGTATCAGGGTTTGATCTGCCATCTGTCGAATGATTTGGAACTTTTGTGTTCTCCGTAACGACAACTTTGTCCTGAACAAATTCGGAGCTTAACAATTTATTCTTTGTCTGCTGTGTCTTTGAGTTTTCCGTTTTCTTTTCCACGTGTCCTCCACTCGTCAGCCTCTTTCCTCCTGTATGACCGGGAGAATGATCGCTTTTCCCGCCATTTAATGAAGTAACCCTTGCGTCTGCCAAGTTGACAGTCTGTTTCATTTCTGAAATTTTTTCGAACAGCATCAGAATCTCTTCATCCTCTAATTCGTCGTGTCTTCGTTTCTGTTTCGGTCTTTCCATCCGTGTTCTTTTTTCAGTCGTCCTTTCATCCGATAAGACGAATGAATAACAAGGTGGGGTAGAATTGCTCCTCGGTTTGTCCATTTGGTCGCCTTGAGAGGGGGTGTCGGAGAGTTTCTTGAATAAAAGTGGTTTGTAGTTAATTGTAACATTCCTTAACCAAAGAAGTTAATTTGGAAAAAATATAATTTAACATTAAATTAATTACATCTGTTGAAGTGTTTGTTACAGCTGCATAGTGAAATACGATCCTATTGCACAGGTGTTTAAAGTAGATGTAATACTTTTATTTAGCACCTTAGACATCAATTTATTTATTTATTTAATTAATTAACTGACCTCAATTTTTCATTCCCACGAAAAAGCAACGATGCGTGTCTGAAGTTCTAAAGACTTGAAACAGAAAAATAGAAGAAATACAACGACGGAGAGAAAACAATGGCCCTAGAAAGGTCAAACCGTACGCTGAAATCGATCAGATGCATGCATGCATCCATGCATGAGTAGAGAGACAGGTGTTACTAATATTTAATTCTTATCGCGAATAAAATTATATTTATATTTTCTTTATTTAATTTTTCCACTTTATTTCTGTTTTTTTTTTTTACATAAAAGATCACGATAATGTAAACTTGTAAACACAAAACATGTTGTCCATAACCCTATATTAAATTTCCAATAATTCTGAAACCCTCTCCAAAGTATTCAAATGTCTACGTTGCTATCTACCAAATGCATCACCAGAAGCAGATGAAAGATGCATAGAAATGTCTAAATCAAAACTTTACGATGAATAGCGGATGGAAAAGTGATATTTATATCGAAATATGAATTCTAAACAGTAAACAAATTATAAATTTATTGTACCACGTTCTTGATTATCTTTTGGGTACAAAAGTTCGACTATTTAGGATTGTACTATTACATTATTTAGGATTACAGATGCATAGTTTAATATCGAGAAACCATCTTTGGATATTCATACTTTCTTTTCATCAATATTCTAGCTGATTTTTCTGATCATCAATTTCACACGATGATGATGATGACGACGACGACGACGACGATGATGATGATGAGGCTATCTGCAGTGTTGTAAAAATTACCTCATTTCGGTAACTAGTTACAAGTAAAAGTAATACCTCAAAAAGCTACTTAAGTATAAGTAAGAGTATTGTCTCAAAAATTTACTCAAGTAAAAGTTAAAAGTTACAGCGTCCAAAAGTTACTTTTAAGTAAAAATTACAAGTAACTTTGATGCCGCCATTATTGTGATCATACATCATTCCGTATTATTTAAAAGGAATTGTTTCTCTTATCGTTAAAACAATTACTGGTATTAACTGCTAGTACTAACAGTCATTAAGTAATAACATTTGAACTAATGCATTCTTTTGGTGTTTTTATTATTTATTACATTACAATCACAAATTTTTGTTAATTTTTAACATAACTAAGTCCTCGAATAGTTTGTCACTCATTATGGTCCTTCAGCTGTTCTTTGTCATATCAGAAGAGCTGAATAAACGTTCAACAGCTGCACTAGCTAGCAGAGGAGTGTTCAACTGGATAAATAATTTCTTCAGGGTATCGCTTCCAGTAATAATGTTCATGTCAACTGATCGGTCTCGAAGATACTGCATCAGAATATCAGTTGACCTTGTGCAATTGAAGAAACTGTCTTCAATACTGTCAGCATCAGATGAACGAGAGCTCAAAGCTCGTCCATCTTTGCTGCATTAGAAGATGCTATTTTGGCTACCAGTTTCTCATCAAGCTTGACAATCGTTAGCAAAGATATCCCATATTCCTTAACTTCTGTTGGATGCATGCGTTCCACGTGCTTCTTCAAGTTAGATGAAGAACCTTCATATGCTGAACATGTAGTTTTTGTTTCTGTTGGCAGAGTAGGCATGCATACTTATATGATTTTCCTTTGATTGAAATCTGAACATTTTGTTCAAATACGGCCACGGGCTATCTTCACCCTTGTTCCTCTTATCTTCGCTAACGACACTAAAAATGGCTTCAAATGAAGCCATACTACGATATATTAAATCTTATCTTATATTATTATATGTATACAATATTATATATTAAAAAAGCTTCGGTATGACTAATCAACAATTTCCGATTTAAAACAAAAACGACTGGCGATAACCACAATAACAAAAGAGCGATGATCGGGAAGGGGAAGGTTCTCGAACGAACCAAAGAATAACAATCTAGAATTTAAATTTTTTAAAAATATATTAAACTAATTTAAAATGTTATTTATGTTACTTTGTAACGTCTTGCGCCAAAAAGGTAACGAATTAAAAGTATGACCAAAAATAGTAATTTGTTACAAGTAAGAGTACAAAATTTTTTTGTAATTGTTACAAGTAAAAATTACCAAAAAATGTAATTAATTACAGTAACGAATTACATGTAATTCGATACTGCACAACACTGGCTATCTGATACTGATCGAAAAAATTAATTTTTTAAGCATCTGCCGTTCGAGACAGATCAATCAATCAACTTCAAAAAACGTGCACTGAAATTTGATTATGATGATTTGATTTAGAAATTTCTAATTTATATTCTTATTGTTATCATCATAATTTTTTTTTAAAATTACTTTTTTGTCATTTAGCATTCTCATAATACCTTTTTTTAGTATTCCCACAATAACTTTAGTAATAACAATAACTTTATATATTAATATCGGACATATTAACAATATTAACAATATCTCCCATGAATTGCTTTGGATATATATATGCTTATATTTATAAAATATTCTGAAAGTAAGAACGTTGTGCAGAAAATCGGTTTTTACCTAAAGTTCATTTTCTTTCCTTTTTAATCCTTTTACCAAAATTAATTAACTAATTGTACCCAAAAGTTAATGTTTAAAAAAACTGAAATTGATTCTAAATAAATTTTAAAACGTTTATTTAAAGAAACAAAAATACTATTTCTTTAAAAACCATAATTAATATTCCAGCTTCGGGCTCATTGCCTCTCACAGGAAGCAGCACTAGCAAATAAATTACGACAAAAATCTAAAATATATTCTCAACAAGCAGACTTAAAACACTGACTTAAAATATTCAAACACATCACATCACCAAAACATTAAATGCATCCACAACTGACAATGACAAGCCACTGCCAAAATATCCTCTCAAACTAAATTGTTAGACTTTAAGGCTACAACTTTAATGGCCGAACAGTGAAACTACCACAGGATTTGCAGTAAACGACCCTGAACATTTTCTTGTGGCAGAGCTGGGGAAAAGATTTCATCAGTCGGCTACATTTTGAGACTTTAGATCCAGTGTACAGCAAGCTCTTCATGTCGTCATCTTGGCAGTGGTCTGCTGAAGTCAATTTGTGAGATTGCAAGTTATAAGTAAAATTTAAATTTCTAGCTTGGCCACTAAGTTTAATTGTAATAGTTAAATTATTCAAATTTTTATGCGAATATGAAATGACTTTATCAAGTATTGATTTATTTTATGAATGTAATTCTGATTAGCCTCGTCATCTGGTTGCAGAGACAGGTAATAAAACCTTTTCACTCACCTGTTCTCACCTGGATTCCAGAGCAAGACTTACAACAGCATCTTCTGACCACATCGTCAAAGCAGACACCCTTATCAAGTTTGACCAATATTTGACACGTGACATACAAGGGTTTTTGCCAGATGCTCAGGTATTTCAAGACATCCTTGTAATCTCCCTGAAGACAGGAATCTACAATGGCAGCGATATTCATTTCAATCGATTTTTGGTACATGTAAATTCCATGTTTACTTTCAAATATTTACCTTATCTTATACCTTTTGGTTACCTTCAATTATTTACCTTAATTTACTTTTAAGATATGTTCGATGAGTTTAGCATAGAACTTGATATGTCTACTGCTATTTCTAAAACTGCTGTTCATGATGCTAATGATAATAATGACAACAATGTATAAATCAATACTAATTAATCGATTATTGTTAAAAATAATTAGATTTGATTACAACACTGAATTGGCTTTAATCACTCCCATAGACAGACATATTAATATTTGCCACATCTGTAATATTACAGGCCATTTATTTACCTGGAACATCTGGAGCATCGCTTTCGTGTGTGCAATTTCCATTGCGACACCTGGATTCATTGGAACAGGTGGTTCCTTCGAGCGCCATCAACGTTGGAGTGCTAGTACACTTTTCCCCATCGTAACAGGTGATGCTGAGGCATATTTCCTTGTCATTCTTATCACTCTTAATTGGTATAATGAATCATTTTTTATGATATGCTATTTATTAATTTCATTTATGCATTTCAATTCATTTATTAGTATGTTCATTAATATATTACTTATTGATATATTGTTCATTATCATAATGTTAATATATTAGCATCCATTCTCATATTCATGGCGTTTACTACTGCCATAATTCTTACGCGGCAGTAATAAGAGTTGGGCCCGTAAACTAGCACGCATTGGTAATCCAGGTTATATCTTTGTCCAGGTAATTCATCTAAAATGGAGTCTTTATTCTGGTCGGCATGGAAACCTGGGATGGTGCTGACGAACAATAGGAAAAGACTCAAGAAATTATTCTCCATCTGCATAAATTCTGTTAACTGCGAAAACGGATTATTTATTTTTTAACTAGTTAGTTAATATTACTGATATAACCGGCATTAATTTACCATTTTAACCGAAAAATTTAAATATTACGACCCTTTACATCAGATACGCCACACGAATCAGCTATTGATAATTATCGTCATTAATAACGTTACGAGTAAATCAATATTATTAATAAATTAACAATTTTAAAAAAATTACTCAAACAGCAATCTATCTCCGAATTGCCCACCTCTTTGCTTTGCTCCGTCGACGTTCAAATCAAAACCTAAACTAGCCAAACGACCAACTTTAAGATATTCATTTCAATAAGAAGCTGTGAGGAACAATGCTTTGACCTTTTTTGAGGAGCCAAATTTTGTTAAAATCATTTTGTTAAAAAAAAAACTTTAGAATTATGTGTTTAAATAATACCTTATAAAAATCTTAGCATGTGAAAGTACAGAAATTTTGAGATCCATTTTTTATATTTTAATAACAATAATTATTATTATTATTATTATTATTATAGTAATAAACATCATCATCATAATCTTAGTCAGTTAAAAATAAAAAAGTTGCTCATCATAATATTAATAATTAAATTGCACTCCAGGGCTATGACAATAATTTGACAAATAATAATAATAATCAAATATTTTAACAATTATTAATTACTAATTACCAATTGCTAAGCACAAACACAAATAAAGCAATTCAGTTAAACTTTTAAGATTTTAACTCAATGAGATCTTCACACATTTAAAAAAAAGTGGAAAGCAACAGAACTCCTTATTGTTAATGATTATGATAATGATTACCATGGTGATGATGATGACAAGCTAATTGATAAGAATTAATAAGAATTAATGAACATCAGTCTTATTAGTGATCAGTATCTCCATCATCATCAAAATCGCCGTCGTCGTCATTATCATCATCGCAAGAAGATGAGTAAACAGAACATGAAGCTCAGTGCCACAGTTGAAGATTGGACAATCAAGAGGGAAGAAACTGAAAGCATTGTTCGACGGGTCCAAAAGATCAGTTCGATGTCCAATATCCTATGTCCAATGTTAATCCTGTAATCTTGAACAAATGTAATCTTTTGAAGCTTTGACGAACAGCCAAATACGATACCTCTCTACCCTAACCGCTCATAACAAGAGGCCATGTCTAGATGCAACAAAATAAAATGCAAAATGAATACAATACAACACGTGATTCGCTGATGCAAAAAGATACGAGAGGTAGGTGCTCAGTGATGCACAATCATCGAATTGCTTCGACAAAATCATAAAATCACAAAACTAACAACAAAATCCGAGCAAGAACAAGGACCCGAAATACTAAAATAACTTTCAAACTTAATCAGTTAAATGCATTAAAAGTGATGTTAATTAAAAATTAAATATTACATTCGAGAATATATTAACCAACACATCGATCAGTACATTATTAACACTAAGCTTGTTAGTTTTCCTTCGAGGTGAGTCCTCGAGTGCACATAATCTCGACCCTTCGAGAGACGAGACCACATTTGATTGCAACTTCTTTCAGGAAGAGTGACGCGTCGCGAGACCAGACAAAAACAAGATTGTGTCTTATTGTATTAAGCTGAATTGTATCATATTGTATTAAATTGAATTGTATTGTATTGTATTAAATTGAATTGCATCGTATCTCTCTAAGATCTCAAAAAGTCATTTCATTCCCACGTGTCAGAGTATTGGCAAAAAGACGAAAAACAGATCAACAAAGGCGCCCGCTCGATCAGATCGGGTCAGGAAACGGACGATATGGGGTTGTGAGGCGAGCCCATGAGGGCCAGTACCTTGTCGATCCACTGCAGGGGCCCGTTGAGACTGACCTCTATCCAACAGGGGGTGTTCGTCACATCCCTCCTCTGGTACTTGCCACCCCAACCCTTGAGGAAGCTGATGTTTATGGAGCACAATTTGGTCAGTTCGAACACGGCCTCGTAACCCCTGAGAGTAGCCTGGTCGAGCAGTTGGGCGAAGAACTTCTGGTCGAAGATCAAGTGGGTCATCTGCTCGGTGACCTTGTAGACGGTCTTGGGGTGAAGGTCGTGCATGCAGTTGTACAGACGACTCTCGACGAAGATGCAGTCCTTCGAGAGGCAGTCGACATAGACGGCTCCTCCCTCGTACCTCAGCATCAGGCCTGCGTGGGATAGGATGATTAGCATAATTTATTAAGTATGTTTGTGATAAATTGGTTTTGCTTTTATAAATTTTTGCTTTTATTATATATACATATCATATTATACATATTAGCATAGTTTATTAATGTACATTTAATCATGTAATAGTGTTTTTTTTAAATGTTCACATCAACATAATTTATTAATGGTACAATAATTTACAATAAATTCGATTAGGAATTTTCACAACCTGCTTCCCTTTCTTTATATTTATTTATTTAATAATTTAATTATAACATATAATAATATACTTAATAATTTAAACTTTAATAAAAAAATTAAATAAAAATTCGTCCAATCATTCGAATAAAATACCTTTTCCGATGTGCTTCCTTGCATTCTCGATGACCGGATTCCTGTGGATGTTGGACAGTGGCCCTAGGCAGAATCGATCGGTGTTGGTGGACGGATTGGTGTAGCCGTCGACGAAAACCTTCTTCGTCGAGGCATGGAAGACTTCGCCCACTCGGGAGTTCAACTCGAAGTAGGAGATCGAACACCAGTTGCCTGCCTCTCGGTATTCGACCTTGGAAAAATCTGTAGCGACGATTGATGTTGTTGTTATTATTGTGACTGTTGTTGTCGTTGTAATTGTGACTGTTGTTGTCGTTGTAATTGTGACTGTTGTTGTCGTTGTTATGGCTATTGTAGCTGTAACTGTTTATGTCATAATGGTGAATGTGTTGGCAGCTGTGATTGTAATTCAATGCATTTATATTCACCTTTGCCACCTTTTTTAAGACACCCATAGGCACTCATAATGCATGAAACCGGTTCGAGATGAGTTTAGATGATGATGATGATGGTGATTGTGAAATGGCTAATCATATACTCCTATAAAGTGATTACCGATGATTTTCATACCCTATTAAATCAATTTCTTACCATTGTGAGAGTAATTTTGGGGACATTGTCCGTTCACCATAGTGTAGGCGACCATGTTGTGATGGCCTTGAATGGGGCTCGGCTGGGTCTCCATGTTCTCATCTCCACTCATGAGAGAGTGGGGAGAATTGTGCATTTGGTATGGTGATATTGGACTGTTGACTGAAACAAAGAGACATCAATAGGAAGGTTAGAGACAAAGATTAGTGCTTAAAATGTTTTGTACATCTTCCCTTTACCATTAAATTTTTAATATTGTTAATTAATTACTAGATATTATAATAATTCTTTTCCATTTCGTTTACTGAATTTAATATTTTACATTCATAACACCAAAAATAAAAACAACAGATAATAAATAAAAACATATACTACCTCAAAGTGTAATATAGGTAACATAATTAACCAGTATCACACAATGTAATAACAGCCTTCTTAATTAATAGCAGTCTATTCAATAACATCTATATAATCAAACTACTGGCCAGAATGTCCTTATTCAAATTCAAACCATAAATCCTCACCTGCCATGCCATAAGGGCTGATGTGACCTTCAAACATCTGTTGGGTCGAGGTGTGGTAGGGACCGTTGTAATGGTAGAGGCTCTCCTCCGCACGCGACTGGTAAGGGAGGTTCATTGAGTTCAGAATCGGAGCAGGATATTCCGGGATTCTCGAGACTAGGACGGCCGGAGCAGCTGAGAAATGGAAATGCATTTGATGACTATTTGTTTTAATTTGTTTTTATATGTTTTTGCATTTATCCTTATAATAATAACCATATAATAGTTATAACCCCTACATCTCAAAATTAACAATTTTGGAATGGATCTGCAACACATCGCTCACGACTGCAACCGGAGCCATCACGACAGATCGATTCCCAAACAAAACGTCTCACCCGGACTCTGCACCCTCTGGTAGTGATAAGGATTGATGCAAATCTCTTTCTGTTTTGCCGAATAAGGACAATGACAGTGCTCCAGTGCCTTCAGTTCGTGATGATTCTGAAGGTCCGGCCATACCCAGATCCTGCACGAGAGAAGGTGCGGCTGGTACTTCTTGTGGCTCACTTGTATCCTCGTGTCCGAGGATCGAGACGGAGGCAGGAGCACGCACTTGCTCTGAGCCTCTCGACACCTCAGGGCCTTCTCGAGGTTTTCCTGGCCGTCCTTGTTCTTCAGCTTCTTGATGAGGGCGTTGACGGCCTTCGTCACGAACTCGTCGTCCTCGCCGTCCTGTTTCCATCCCCTCTTCCTACGGTCGGCGTGGATGGTGAAGCCGAGCAGACGAGCGGTGAGGCTCGATGTCGTCATGTCGACCGGTGTTGGATTGACTGCCAGAAAGATTGTGACGTATTTATGGTACTAATAAATGTATTTGAGTATTGAGTATTCACCCCAAAACAAAAAGTGAAGACAAAAAGGTTGCAATGGTAACATTGGATGGCCTTTACCATAACTTACAGGGAGTGACTGAAATAATTCACATGGTGCAAAAGCAGGCGTTATTATCTTCAAACGGATGTTTCGGCATTGCGAATGTTGAGAGGAAATCGAAGATAATTGTTTATTTACTTGCTAAACAAAAACTCGAACGCTCGAAGAAATATGATTTTATGGGTTTCAAAGCCTTAAAATTGTTATCAGAGCAAGCCAAGTAATTGTCAATAAATGAATTAATAACTATTTGAATATCTCTTGAGATCTTAAAGAATAATCTTTGAAGATAAATAAGAAATCACATAAACAAATTCAATGCATCCTAATCTGTTGCTATCTAGAATAGTTTTGGAGTGGTTTGATCCACAATGAGTTTGTTAACACAGTAAGTTTATTGCCATAATGAGTCTACATCATGCATGTTTTTGAGGATCAAAGTTATAAAAGCTTCGTCAAGGTAAAGGTTTAATTTTGCAGCTAAAAATATATGCAATCCTCAGAAATTTAAGAAAACCCCACACAATTGTCATTTCTTTAAAAAAAGAAAAAGGAATCGAATCTTAAAGCAGTCATTGAGCTAAAATTAATGCAAGAAATTAATTCAGATTTGCTTTTCAGACTAAAGTTATTGTTTGCGAGTGGAATCCATAACTGATGATATTGATTGTTGATTCTTAATCAACTTTTGTTCGGCGATCGCTAACCAATATAATTACACAGAAATTCGGTTCGTTATCAAATTTTATAAAATATAACATGTGCAATAAAAATGTACCTTTAATTGCTTTGTCTTTGACAGATTCCAACATAAACATTGCAAAACAAACACATCAGTTTAACATGAAAAGATGTTATATATACCGACATATAGAACAAAGACTGATTGTTTGGACTGTTGCGAATGTTATTACGAAATAATTGCAACATCATTTTGACGATTAGTTGGCTGATTTATTGTGATATAATTTACTGGCCTCTTGAGATTCAATATTCGATTGGCGAACTCTCGTATTGGCCAATAGCTCGCTTGAAACAATTTGTACAATGATTGATTTGTCCGTTAGCACATTTTACCTCAAAGACATTGATAAGTGGATTACCAATTACTATAAATAATGCATAACAGTCTGAACTTAGTTTCGCATTTTGATGTTATGCCTGATTGCTTACGGTACAACTTGAACTTGTTGCGGGTACGGGAAGCTTGCGTCGGCATGTCAGACACTAATCTCTTGTCACGGTCGAATGAATAAATAAATTCAAGCATGCTGTGAATCATTTCAACGGATTATTAAATAGATTTTGTCAATTAATTATTTTGAAATGTTTTCCATCACTTTTAAAACTGTGATGTATCTTACGTTTAAAAAGTTCATTAAAATAAAGTCGCTTGCGTGAAAAACATAAGTCTAAGAATACTTAGAAGGCTAAGATAATAAATTACATATGAACTGAAATCCAATTATGCAATTAGTAAGCAACATCATTCGAGATAAAATTGAACATCTTCCATGTCTGTTCTATCCTCACAAAATCAAATAATTTATTAATTTTAGATTTAACAGTCATAAAAGAGCTCAAGAAAGAATCAAAACACAAACACTAACTGCTCGAATTCCGATATCCTGTAATCAGAGTACCTATTTTAAGCTTCATAAAATCTTTTTTGACCACGAAGAACCACCGTTTAAAATTCCCGTTGCGCTGTTCTTTGACAAGACAGAAGCACAAATTCAGAAGCACCGTCTGGGACAAGATCTGTTCCTTCAAAGATCCCAATTAGTCTGCAATTACCCGGTTTGTTGAGCAGTCGAAGTCGGCCGAATCTGCGATAAGCACGTGGTGGTACTTTGTGGACCAAAGAGTATGAAACTACATGTGAGCTGGAGTAGACTCCGGATTGAAATGTAATTGATGTGTACGGACAAGACCTTATTACAATGTCATTGATGGTAAATTTTGACACTTAAAGGATTTGTTAATTAGTACGAACAATGTTAATCATGTTTGTTTGTGCATTACATTGATAACAACCAGATTGTGGCATATAGATGTTAGCTTATTGAATATAAATGCCTACATTTATTAGAATAAAAACATTTTCTAAAAATATCATAAGCCTATGGCTAGGGCTATTATGAGTGTGGATGATCATAGCTAGTCTGAAATCTGATTAAAACCAGCCATAGCGTGACAATAAAGAACACCGGAGTGACAAATCTGTCCGTAATCCACCCAAGCTACATTAAACAAATAATTAAGGTCAAAGCAAAACTGAAATGAAAGCATGACAAAAATGTGTGACACTTTCATGGAAAGTTTTAAGTCTTACTTCAGTTAAGATAATGAGTCAGTTAAGATGTTAATCAAGCTGTGTCTCCAAGTCGAGGATTGAGTGGAATCGTTCCAATATGCGTGTTCGTTAATTTGTTTGTGATGTGTGATTTCGAACTAGTCTGCGGTCTGGCCAGTATGTTTTATAATTAATTAATTAATTAATATATTACCTTAATTAATATTTGGAGGGACCTTAAATGAACATTTAAATTTATTTAGAGATTAGTCTTAATTGATATGTATTTGAACCATTGTTAGGAGAGACTTGAAAAAAATAACTAGACCACATATTTTCATTCACTCATTCATCCATACCTTCGTTATCTAATTTTTCAGTCAATCATTCTAATTCAGTTCCCAAATAAAAAAAAATATTTATATTTATTTATAGCATGACATGAATAGCAATATGCTTAAGTCCGGGATTATTTAAAATATTTATTCAAAAACTAAATCTAGGAATTATCCATGTATGTGGAATAAACCACATAACTACGTAATAAAAGGCACAAAGTCGTTTAATAATGACAACGCATAATATTTATAATAATCATAATTGTAGAAATATTACATATGGTAAGTGTTGTACAATAACATAATGTAAAAAATTAATTAATAATAAGAACAACAATAACTCATTAACAAAATGTTTACATGGCATATGATGCCGCCAAATAATTCAAAAGATTTTTCGAACTTAATCACTCTTATCTTTGCCATCACTCGTCGAGTTATACGATAACAGCAAACAGGAGATAACAGATTATATTATTGTTTTATTATTATTATTATTATTATTATTATTATTATTATTATTATTATTATTATTATTATTATTATTATTAGTATTATTATTATATTATTATTATTATTATTATTATTATTATTATTATTATTATTATTATTATTATTATTATTTATTATTATTATTATTATTATTATTATTATTATTATTATTATTATTATTATTATTATTATTATTATTATTATTATTATTATTATTATTATTATTATATTATTATTATTATTATTATTATTATTATTATATTATTATTATTATTATTATTTATTATTATTATTATTATTATTATTATTATTATTCTTATTATTATTATTATTATTATTATATTATATTATTATTATTATTATTATTATTATTATTATTATTATTATTATTATTATTATTATTATTATTATTATTAAACTTGTGCTAACTGCATCAACCCTGTTAAATTCTAACATACTGATAAACTCGTGAAGTAACATTTTATTTCACCATCAATTTTTGCAAATTTCTGTCGAAACATGAAGAAGTTGATGTCCGACATTAAAAAATTATGAAATCATCTTACTGAAGAAATATTTTATTTTTATTGAAAGAAAAACACTTTTGGGAAACATTGAATATTTGTCACCGGGCTATATTGACGGGGATGTTTTGTCGGGGGACTGTTTTGACGGGGCTATTTTGTCGCCGGGCTGTTATGGCGGGGTGCCATGTTCAGTAGTTACAAGCCAGAATTAAGTTACAATAGTTTAAATATGGATAGATAAGTGAATAATACAATGTATTTACTGTTTTTAGCTTTATATAATGCCGTATGCGATAAATTATGCCAATATTCTTTTAGAAATCTTTACCACTATTTATAATGAATATGTTGCTTGAATGAGAGTTGGTCTATAATGACTCCAAGAAAATTACATGATTCGACACGAGATATAACGGAATTACTAAAATAAATGTTACAATTATCCACGGGGAATTTCTTCCTTGCTTTATGGAAAACATATATACGGTTTTTTAATGTTGAGAGACAAGAAGTTAAGTCTAAAGCAGCAGATTTAACGGAAAGTTAAGATAAATTTTAGAAATCGATAAGCCAGGGCCTGAAGCTACATTTATTTAAATTTTAAACAAAATGAACCAGATGACATCAAAGTTATAAGTTTATAAATTGCAATTTTAGATATTTTGTATGACCAAAGATTCTCTATTCTTCCATGCAGGATGAGATTGGATACTGGAAACAAAATGATTTGTAATTTAACGTTTGACAACATAAAATAATTACTGAACTAAATTCATGTAATTTCAATACATAAACAATTTAAAAAAAACTAATATCTTAATAGCAAGCATTAAAGATTTTAATAGAAGCCCTGTCGCACATAATAACCAAACAATATTAGTTCATTTGTATGGCGCCTTAAACATAGCCTCAGAGTATTTCCATGTTTTGTTGTTTTTTAATTCTTTAAATGCTTTATCGAAAATTGGTTTTTCTAGGTTTTAGAAAAATAGCCAGTTTCATACTTAGGCGCTTCCATCTAAGAGCAGAGCCTTGAGGCAATCCTCGTTCAGCTTGTAATTAGTCACTAGAGACCATTGAATCAGGGTGGTGTTTATATCTTTGTTTGTCTGAATGAAGCACTTCATACATTTTGAGTCGTCCCAATCAACCATTTTACAATCTTTGTTGCTGAGACATTCATTAAGACAATCGGGCACAGTTTGCTTGTTCACTTTTGTAAGTTCTTTTACAAAGTATCCTTTCGTAACATTCCAACAAATTGTGTCTGCGTGAAAATATTAGAGTTACTAATTTTTGTTATTTTAAAAATATTAATAATAATAATATTAGTAGTAGTATAACGACTTCATAATACAACGAACCACAGCATCAGTTAAACAGACAAAATCTTTCAATAATCTCACTCCGAACTTGCAAGAAAAGATTCTGAAAGCGAAACCCACTTGAAGCAGTTTGTGATCGAAAATTACCAGCTCATAAAACTTCCCACTGATGAATTCTCCCAGTTGTTGAATGAAAGTACGGAAATAGAAACAAGACAAAAGCTTTTGGACAAGGAATATCTGATATGGACGGAGAGCCTAATGACTGTGGGTAAGAAAATAATGTTTTATTAACGTCCGTTGCATGTCTAGATGATTAGGACGGTGCACCCGCAGCGGGGTTTGAACCCCGTGCTGCCATAGTGAGAGGAGCAGCCTTAACCGTTAGGCCATGCGGGCGCACACTGTGGGTAAGACACGAAAGGTGCCTTTTAAGCGAGGTCACAGAAAGGAAAAATCAGGCCTCCAAGGTATAACAAAAGATGCAAATACAGAAGAGATCGAAAATCGGGGAGGCAGCCGGAGATTTCTGGTGATCAAAACGAAACCATCTAAGAGAGAATTGAGAAGAAAGGAAAGACGTAAGCAGCGACAAAAACTTCAGAGTCTGATGAGAAAAAACATCGCGAAGGGTGCACAGTCACTTCTCAACGAGGATTACGGTGAGGAGCAGAAACAAATTCCTCACGAGATGCTAATTGAATATTAGAGACAGATATTTTCAAAAGATTCAGTTAGAGATGACAGACCTGTGATACCAATAACGGGGCCATGTTATGACTTGGATGCTCCAATAACATGAGGTGAAGTCACGATTGCTATGCTCGGTCTCAAGGACGCCTCCCCAGGACTGGATGGCGTGAGGAAGAAACATCTTGAAAAAATAAAATTGATCGATTGTGCCGTTTACATGTCATTATGGTTGCTTGTTAGTTTGCCTCCTTCTCCATTTAAAGAAGGAGTCGTCAGCTGCATTTCGAAAATTAAAGAAACATCCAACCCAAGTGAATTTAGGCCGATAACTGTCGGTCCTCTCATAAGCCGACTTTTTCATCGGATAATCAACAGAAGAATGCTGCTTTTTGGCCTCTGTTTTCGAGACAATAGCAATCTTCTGTTGTCGTCAACTGACATTGGAATGGAAATGATGTTGCAACAACTGGAAGCGGAGATGGCTAAAGTTGGTCTCATGACGAACCCTGACAAATGCTCCTCGATGAGAACTGAAGTTGTTAGTAAACAAAATCAGTGGATAGTAAACCCAACGCCTTACTTGAAGCTGCAAGGAAAAGGAATCAAGGCTCTTAACATTACCGACACATACAAGTACCTGGGTATTCAGATAGGGCCACGAATGAAATTTGCATCACTTGCAGACAGGATTCAGAAAAGTTGACTAAGAAGATACCTAATGACCAACACTGCTTGCGATGCCTGCTGTAAGGTAGCCGAGTCACTGGGCCACATTGTTCAAAATTGTCATAGAACAGATGGCCATCGTCATTCAAGACATGACACCATAGTTTGTATGCTAGAAGCGACACTGAACAGGAAAGAATATTCAACCATGTTGGAACCAAGACTTCCAACTGAGCTAGGAACAGGAATTCCCGTGCCTTGAATAAATCTGAGTACATTGTTTGTGATGTTGCAGTGATCTCTGACGTCTTTGGACTGGATAGAGTTCACGGTTTCAAAGTCAGCAAGTATGACAAACCCGATATTTACAAGTGGATACAGCAAAACAATCCATTTTCCAAACCTTGTGAAGGGAGACAGTAAGGGCTCATCACAGCATTCGTCGGTAACTGGAGGGGGCAATCTCTATGGAGTCCTGGCGTTTCTGGAAAATGCATGGCGTTACAAGAAGACTCCTCATGTGGATCTCAATAAGGACGTTGCTGGAGACATACAAGACTTGAAAATTCTTTAAGCATGGAGGAGGCACAAAAGAGCGTCCCGTGGTTGTCGAACGGTCAGACAATAATTTCAATAATTTATAAATAGCAACATTCTAATTTCATGGTCTTTGGGTGATCCCTGACCCGTTTGAGGACCTTAAACATCGCGGTGTGGTTTTATATCGACAGTTTTTCGAGAAAGAATTTTAGGGCTGAATAAAATGTTTCAAAAATAGTAGTAGTAATAGTAGTAGTAGTAGTAGTATTACACAAAGCATATCACAAAGACAAAGTTGAACTCACCAACTCTTGATGTTACCGTAACATCTGAAAATTGCGAAAATGTTGAAATTTATTTTAAAAATTAGCTTAGAATCAATCTGGGAATAATTGTAATAATAATTTAATAGTGAAGAAAGTACAACGATATTGTGGTACTAGATAAATTCGAATTTTGTAACATTAATAGTTATTTTATTAATCACTACTATTTTTGTAAATCCATTCACAAGATATAAACTGTTCACGAGATTTAGCACAAAGTTCAATATTAACAACAAATATGCGCTTGATCACCAACCTGATCCAATAACAGATTTATAACAATTTCTGTCCAAAATATAGTTGGTCACAGTAATCTTCGGCTTCAATTTAGAGGTCGAAACTTCAAATACCACTTTCTGAACCCAACACTTGTAATATGTATTGGTATCATAATCTACGGCTTTGCAAACACTTATTTCGAGACATTTTCTGAGGCAATCCTCAATGTTCTTGCTTGGAACATTGGTTAAACCGGGGATGTGTTTTTTATTTGTCTTTGTCCAGCAGATGTTGTCTGAATCATTCAAAACGGATAAAAAGACATGTAGCATAATTATCTAAATATGTTAAAGATATATTACTTGTTTATTATTATATTTTGTAAGTATATTGCAAATTATTTAGTAATATCGAAAATGTTTTACATAATGTAATTTATTAACTAATTTTTTTATGTCAAAACTATAAAAGACTTATGAAATCACCCGAACAAAGAGCTAATGATACAAGAAAGAGAAAAGCTGTAACTTTCAGAATCATTTCTGAGCTTTCCTGAAAAGTAAATATAAAGGGTTTTTTAGTCATTTCAAACATTTTAAATAATAATATTAAGAGACAAAACACCTAGCTATCCATCTGCTTGAAATGTTTTTGCGAAGGTCGTAAACTTTGTCTCGATAAGATTAATTTTACAATGTAAAACAAATGAACAATTTTAACATAGTTCAAATGATAAGTGAAAGGGATATCATGCTGAATAGTTATCATATAAACTCACAGCCACCAATTTCCTTGTAAGTGTTTTTAACAAAATTTAATTCATCCGCTATCATGTTATTACCTCAGGGGCGGGAATAAAATAACATAATTAGTAGCAGGTATTTCCTATATAACAGAGATCAGAACATCACCTTCGTAGGGTGTGTAATAAAATTATTATCAAATTATTCTGATTATATATTTATTTAAACATTCGAAAAAATATAATCCGCGATATCCACTGATTTTTAAACACTCAAATTTTCTCATGCAGTCTTGCCTTTTATCAACTTCTTTTGCTTCGATCCATATAAAGGAGTTATTGTTAGCGGTACAATGTTGTTGCTGTTAAGGTTCTTAAGGCAAAGGCTGATCGAAGCTTCTACAATATTTCAATTACTATTTGTCTCGAAATCAAAAAGCGAATCCTTTGTTTGCACGGTGATACATTGTTTGGATTAACTTTTGACTTGGGGCACATGTTCTGTTTTTTGTTTTGTTTCTTGACAACGGCTTCAAACATCGTCGAGAATATGGAAGAAGGGGATTTCGAATCGTCGAGAACCGGAAACGTAGAAGAGTGGAATCCTCTGCTTCTTCGTCTGCATAGGTGGCTTCGAAAGAGACGAAGGTCTTCATCAAGATGGAGACAAAAAACTGAACCCAGTCCTTATTCAGAAACAGGTCAGTGGGGTTCTTGGCAGGAAAGATGTCAAGATCATTGCTTGCAAGAAGTTCCTCACCGTTCTTGTCAGGAACGAGTCCGAGATAGCTAAGCTATCTCAAGTGAGCGAGCTTGACGGTAATTCGGCCAATGTCCTAGTAGCGGTCAAGTCGAAATTCTGTATTGAACTAAATTCATGTGATCTCAATACATAAACAAATTAAAAAACCTAATATCTTAATAACAAGCATTAAAGATTTTAATAGAAACCCTGTCGCCAGTGATGGGTAAAATCACGTTCAGAGTGATTGGAAATCAAAATCAAGATCACCAGACAAAAAGTGTTTTGAAATCGAAATCAGGCTCAGGCATGTGATTTCACGTTAAAATCAGGTTCACTTGTAGAGGTATTTCGAAAATAATCAAAATCAGATCACTTTTGACCAGTGATAGGCAAATCAAATCGCGATTTAGGCAAGGTTGCGATTCTATTTTGGCCTCCGCGATTTTGATTCGATTCGATTTGCCTTTTTTATGATTCGATTTGCTTTTTCAAATCATTGAATAAAGATGGTTATATATTTTTAATTTTTTAAAAATGGTTATAAATTTAAGAATTCTATATCTTTGGCGTGCTCCTCGTGCTCCTCGTTAAATAAACATTGCTGTAGGTTGGTGACCCGTCAAAATAGCCCAGGCAAACATACCCGTCAATGTATCTTTATAAAAAAAATATTTATATGAGTTAAGACATTAACCGGTAACTGATTTAAAATTTGATTAAATGAAATGAATTTTATGTTTTGATGGTGCTGTTTTGACGGGGCTATTTTGTCGCCGGGCTATTATGACGGGGTGCCCTGTAGGTTACATGCTTGTTCTACTTGTAGCATTACCGCCTTTTAAATATGCCCGAGTCAGAGCAGGAAATATGGGATTTTAGCGAAATTTTTTAAAGACAGCCAAAGGACGGAAAGCCGTTCATTTTAACCAATTATAGGAGTAAAATTCCACTAGTTTGACGAAGGCTTTCAGCTGCAAACAAAGACGGTTGCTTACAGACACTTCGGGTCAAAACATATAAAAAAAATATTTGTGCAGCTTTTGAGGAAATACTGTCAGAGTATGGGATACAGAGCATTGCCATTGGATATGTTGTTACTGACAATGCCAGAAACATGAAACAGGAGATAAGAAATGGAAATGCATTTGAACACTATTTCTTTTTATTTATTTTGGCATGTATCCTTAAAATAATAAAAATAAAATAATAATAATAATAAATTGACTAATTTGGAATGAATCTGCAACACATTCCAAAATCATTCTCACCCGGACTCATCTCCTACCTTTGGTAATGATAAGGATTGAGGCAAATCGCTTTGGTACTTCTTGTGTCCGAGGATCGACACAGAGCCAGGAGCTCGGACTTGCTCTGAGTATCTCAACAACTCACGGCCTCCTTGAGGTTTTTCAGGCTGTCCTTGATTTTCAACTTTTTGATGAAGGCGTTGACGGCCTTCGTCACAAATACGAAGCTAATCACAGTTAATAAATGGAGGCTGTTAATAAGTAGTTATAACTGTTTTAAGATTGAACGATTTATATGCCATTTTCTAGACGAGCTTTTGCGTCGCACATATCGTTTTGATGCAAATCGTCAGCTCGACGAAGATTCTGAGGCAAGCCAGGACCATATCTATCTGGTTTAAACAAACATACCCATGGCCAACGACAGAAATTCCAGACCCCTAGGCAGAGCGTCCACGGGCACTATGTTATTGTGTCATTTTGGTTATGATAAAGCTTTTATGTTATGATTTTCTTGTGGTACGTTTGAGATAACATTAATCATGGAATAAAATTTAGTTGATTTCAAAATAAAGTGAAGTTTTATTTTTTTTAAGTTAAGTCTAAAACAGAAGATTTAACGGAAAGTTAAGATGAATTTTAGAAATCGATAAGCCAGAGCCTTAACCTACATTTATTTAATCATTAGACAAAAATACACCAGATGACATCAAAGTTATAAGTTTAAAAATTGGAATGTTAGATATTTTGTATGACCAAAGATTCTCTATTCTTCCATGCAGGATGAGATTGGATACTGGAAACAAAATGATTTGTAATTTAATGTTTGACAACATAAAATAATTACTGAACTAAATTCATGTGATCTCAATACATAAACAATTTAAAAAAAAACCTACTATCTTAATAACAAGCATTAAAGATTTTAATAGAAGCCCTGTCGCACATAATAACCAAACAATATTAGTTCATTTGTATGGCGCCTTAAACATAGCCTCAGAGTATTTTTTATTTATTTTATTTTGAATTCTTTAAATGCTTTATCAAAAATTTAATTTCTAGGCTTTAGAAAAATAGCCAGCTTCATACTTAGGCGCTTCCATCTAAGAGCAGAGCCTTGAGGCATTCCTCGTTCAGCTTGTAATTAGTCACTAGAGACCATTGAATCAGGGTGGTGTTTATATCTTTGTTTGTCTGAATGAAGCACTTCATACACTTTGAGTCGTCCCAATCAACCATTTTACAATCTTTGTTTCTGAGACATTCATTAAGACAATCGGGCACAGTTTCCTTGTTCACTTTTGTAAGTTCTTTTACAAAGTAGCCTTTCGTAACACTCCAACAAATTGTGTCTGCGTGAAAATATTAGAGTTAGTAATTTTTGTTATTTTAAAATAATTATTAATAATAATATTAGTAGTAGTAGTAGTATAACGACTTCATAATGCAACTAACCACAGCTTCAGTTAAACAGACAAAACCTTTCAATAATCCCACTCCGAACTTGCAAGAAATTGAAGATTCTGAAAGCGAACCCCACTTGAAGCAGTTTGTGATCGAAAATTACCAGATCATTAAGAAGGAATCGTCAGTTGCATTCCGAAGGTTAAAGAAACATCTAACCCGAGTGAATTTAGGCCGATAATTGTCGGTCCTCTCATGAGCCGACTTTTTCATCGGATAATCAACAGAAGAATGCTGCTTTTTTGGCCTCTATCTTTGCGACAAAAATCATTCAGGCATGGCGACGGTCTTGGCGAGAACTTGTGGATCGTCGAAGCAGTCATCGACAAAAAAGACAAGAAAGGCAAAAGTTGCAGAGATGGGTAGTTACTAACTATAAGTAGTTTACTTTAAAGTAGTTAAGAAGTAGTTAATAACTACTCTTTAAAAAGTGGTTAAAATTTTAAAATAAAATAAACAAAATAAATTTTTTCCAATTTTACAATTTGGTACATCACTTTATAAGCTTAGTTTCTTTGATTTCAAATTTTGCTTAATACCGCCATTTCTCTCTTCTGAATTATTACTTAGTAGCCGTATTTTGAAAACGTTTTATATAAATTGTGAGACGTAATCGAGCGCCTAAAACTCTGATAAACCATTTTTGGTAACAATCTGTAAGTGTGATTCTCCAACATCATTCCTGATATTAGTTGTCCAATGACTCTGAAAAGCTATCAATAAAAATGTTCAGCTCGCAATCGACCATCAATCTAAGAATGACAATCAAAAGTTTCTGACATTAGGAAAGCCTTCGACTTGTTTTGATTCGTAGATTGAAAAGTTACAAAACAAATTCCATGTCACATAATTCTGGTTATGCAATTTTTCCTCAGCTAGTTGATGGAGACATTCAGCTAAAGTACCTACTCTGTTTTAAAACACAATAATCAGCAATAATCATTCTACTTCTAAATTACAATTTACTTATGCAATATTTACATATTATTATTTATCAAACTCAGCAAGGAATGTACAAAGTCTACTCAATTATCCAACTGTTTGTGCTGCATTCATCAAGTTCGGCAGCAGTTAGAAGACTTTTAGTGTAGCAGGGCATGTTTTATGTAACAGACGATGTAAATTATCGGATGGTCATATCGACATGATGATTTTTTTAAGAGATCGCCTAAAACATCCACTGTATACTTCTGTTTTTTATTAATTTGAACAATAAAATTTTGTTGATTATGTTACACTAGTGTAAATAAATATGCTAATAATCATGTCTTGTTCAGTTGTCCAGAAAATTAATTTTATCAAATGTCAACTGAAAAGAAGCTAAAAAATAGTTGAAAAGTAGTTAACTACTATGCAAGTAGTTACTAACTACTTTTTAAGTAGTTAAAGCCCATCTCTGAAAAGTTGAATCTAACTTTCGTCGAAGTGGCAAAGGCCTTTGACTCAGTAAGTCACCATTCGATCATTTGGGCCGCCCGGCGTCTATGCACTCCCCGGTGTTTAACTCCCCCGGACATCTTACGAGTCTGCACAGTAACTGCGTTGTTTACATGAGAATGGAGAAGGGACTCAGTGAGTCTATTCCAGTTTGTAGAGGAGTCAGACAGGGAGACCCAACGTCTCCTATGCTCTTAAACGCTGTGATCGACATGCTTATGAGCAAATCGACAAGTCGATCGGCGTCAGCGGAGGCTCCGGGTCACAGGAGAAATGTAATTACATAACCTTTGCTGATGATCTTCTGTTGTCGTCAACTGACGTTGGAATGGAAATGATGTTAAAACAACTGGAAGCGGAGATGGCTTAAGTTAGTCTTATGACGAACCCTGACAAATGCGCCTCGATGAGAACTGAAGTTGTTAGTAAACTGGAGGGGAACAATCTCTTTAGAGTCCTGGCGTTTCTGGAAAATGCATGGCGGCACAAAGAGATTTTTCATGTGGCTCTCAATAAGGACGTTGCTGGAGACATACAAAACTTGAAAATTCTTTAAGCATGGAGGAGGCACAAAAGAGTGTCCCGGGGTTGTCGACGGACAGACAATAATTTCAATAATAAAATAACAAAATTTTAATTTCATGGTCTTTGGATGATCCCTGACCCGTTTGAGGACCTTAAATATCGCGGTGTGGTTTTACAATGACTGTTTTCGAGAAAGAGTTTTAGGGCTGAATAAAATGTTTCAAAAGTAGTAGTAGTAGTAATAGTAACTTCATTTATATAGCGCCAAATGCATAGCGTCAGAGACGCTTCTTTTAACCATTTATATAGCGCTCCTTTCCAAACGCGCCGGCGGCAGTGCAGGCTGGATTTCGAATATTACGACTATTGCCATTACCGCCGTACGCAGGCACGTAACCCATTCGGCTAACCTGCACGCCAGTAGTAGTAGTAGCAGTAGTAGTATTAGTATTACTGTTATCATATCATAAACAAAGACAAAGTTGAACTCACCAACTCCTGATGTTACCGTACCATCTGAAAATTGCGAAAATGCAGAAATCTATTTTAAAAATTTGCTTAGAATCAATCTGGGGATAATCGTAATAATAATTTAATAGAGAAGAAAGTACAACGATATTGTGGTACTAGATACATTTGAATTTTGTAACATTAATATTTTTTTTTTAATTTTTATTTTTTAATTAATATCATTATTTAAATCACTACTATTTTTGTAAATAATAAAATATTTTTGAGGACTTTAAACATCGCGGTGTGGTTTTACAATGACTGTTTTCGAGAAAGAGTTTTAGGGCTGAATAAAATGTTTCAAAAAGTAGTAGTAATTGTAACTTCATTTATATAGCGCCAAATGCATAGCGTCAGAAGCGCTTTTTTTAACCATTTATATAGCGCTCCTTCCCAAACTGGGTTTCGAACATTACGAATATTGCCATTACCTCCGTACGCAGGTACGTAACCCATTCGGCTAACCTGCACGCCAGTAGTAGCAGTAGCAGTAGCAGTAGTAGTAGCAAGGAATGTTCGACCAGCCCGAGGTCGCAAAAAGAAAAAACTGATCCGCCAGAATAGAAAAGAAAACAAGAAAACCAAGGAGGTAACAGGACATTTCTCGTGACCAAGACAAGACCAACCAAGAGAGAGAGAATTGAGAACACAAGATTGACAAAAACAAAGAAAGAAACTTCAAACCCTGATGAAAAAGAACCCAACGAAGGGTGCACAGTCGGTTCTCAATGAAGATTATGGAGAAGAAGAGAAGCCATTTCCTCACGATAAGTTGGTCGAGTATTGGCGGCAGGTGTTTTCTAGTGAATCGGTCAGAGATGAAAGACCCGTGGCACCAGTAACGGGACCATGTTATGATTTGGAAGCTCCAATAACATGCGGAGAGGTCAAAATAGCTTTGAAGGGTTTGAAAGATGCCGCTCCAGGACTGGATGGAATGAAGAAGAAACATCTCGAAGGGATTAAATTTATTGATTGCGCTGTTCACATGACGTTATGGATGTTTGTTGGTCTCCCTCCATCTCCATTCAAGGAGGGAATCGTCAGTTGCATTCCGAAAGTCAAAGAGCCATCCGCCCCGAATGAATTTAGGCCCATAACTGTCAGTCCCATCATGAGCCGATTATTTTATCGGATAATCAACAAAAGAATGTTGCAGTTTTGGCCAATATCTGCTCGACAAAAAGCGTTTAGAAACGGCGATGGTCTCGGTGATAACGTGTGGTTTGTCAAAGCACTAATCGTTAAAAAAAGACAGGAGAGGAAAAAATTAAACATGACCTTTGTAGACGTAGCAAAGGCTTTTGATTCAGTGAGCCATCATTCCATCCTGATAGCCGTTCGGCGCCTCGGCACCCCCCAATGCTGACCAAATACCTGACGAGTTTGTACAGCAACAGCAATGTTTACATGAAAATGGAGAACGGACTCAGTGAGGCAATTCCGGTTGGTAGAGGAGTCAGACAGGGAGACCCAATGTCTCCTATGCTTTTCAACGAGGTCGTTGACATGTTCATGAGCAACATGGATAGTTCTATCGTCGTCACCGCAGGATCCGGGTCACAGAAGTGTAATTATGTTACCTTAGAAGATGATCTCCTTCTGCTGTCATTGTAACCGACATTGGAATGCAAATGATGCTGAGACAACTGGAGACAGAAATGGCTAAAGTCGGTCTCATCATGAATCCAGGAAAATGTGCCTCGATGAGAACCGAAATTATCAGCAAACGCAAGCAATGGATAGTTAATCCCGCACCTTATTTGAAACTGCAGGAGAGGAAAATCAAGGCTCCCAGCATCACAGACACCTTCAAATATCTCGGTGTTGAAATAGGACCACGTATGAAATATTCCTCGTTGGGCGAAAGAAATGAAGACCCTTCTGAATTCGCGTGCTCCACTCAAGTCTTGTCAGAGATTATTCATTCTGAAGAAGCATTTGTTGCCAAGTCTGGTTCACGGGCTCACCTTTGACAAAATTTCCCTTAAGGCCCTCAAAGCGGCCGACGTTGCAATCAGAGGTGCAGTAAGAAGATGGCTGCGATTGCCAAAAGACACAGTGAATGCGTTTTTACATGCCCCAGTCAGGTTTGGGGGTCTGGGGGTTCTCCAGCTGAAAAGTTGGATTCCGAATGTCAGGATCCAAAGAATGACCAAAGTCGTACAACAAGCAAAGCGTAACGAAGACGAATTCCTTACGCCATAGTGAGAATGCTTGAGAGCAGATTGAAGGAGAACGGATACGCAACGAAATTGGAACCCAGAATTCCAACGGTACTAGGAACGAGAATTCCAGATCTTTGCGCTTGGAGTAAAACAGAATACATCGTTTGCGATGTGGCGATTATCAAAGATACAATGGGACTAGACCAATGGCATGAATTCAAGGTGAACAAATATGACAAACCTGATATTCATAGATCGATGGAGCAAAACAATCGGATTGCCAATGTGGAGAGACAGAAAGGGCTGATCACAGCTCTCATATTGAATTGGAGGGGCGCGGTGTCTTTGAAGTCCTGGGAGTTTTGGAAAGCACACGGTGTCACAAGAAGACTTCTTATGTGGATATCCATTAAGGTATTACAGGAGACATATAAGATCTGGAAATTTTTCAAGCATATTACCTGAAGAAAACACAGACGAAAGGGCCAAAGAAGACGCACAAAAAACACTTTCAATAATTCATGACAATATTTCGAAAATTTATTTAACCATTTCAATACTTCTATTCGAACTGAAAATATTCATATTATGGTCCTTGGGTGATCCCTGACCCGTATGAGGACTTTAAATATTCGGGTGATGTTTTTTTTTTATGATGGTTCTAGAAAGTGTCAGAGGGCTAAATGAAATCTTTGAAAAGCAGTAGTAGTAGCAGTAGCAACAGTAGTAGTATTAGTATTACTGTTATCATATCATAAACAAAGACAAAGTTGAACTCACTAACTCCTGATGTTACCGTACCATCTGAAAATTGCGAAAATGCAGAAATCCATTTTAAAAATTAGCTTAGAATCAATCTGGGGATAATCGTAATAATAATTTAATAGTGAAGAAAGTACAACGGTATTGTGGTACAAGATAAATTCGAATTTTGTAACATTAATATTGTATTTTTTTTTAAATTTTTATTTTTTTTTATTTAATATCATTATTTAAATCACTACTATTTTTGTAAATTCATTCACAAGATATAAACCGTTCACGTAATTTAGCACAAAGTTCAATGTTAAAAACAAATATTGCGCTTGATCACCAACTTGAGCCAAGAACTAATTTATAACAATTTCTATCCAAAATATAGTTGATCGAAGTACTCTTCGGCTTCAAGTTTGAAATAGAAACTTCTAATGGCGTTCTCTGAATCCAACACTTGAAATTCGAAGTTGAATTGGGGTACCAATCTACGGCATTGCAAGCACATGATTGGAGACATTTTCTAAGGCAATCCTCAATGTTCTTGCTTACAACATTGTATAAACCCATCAATTGTTTTCCAATTGTCTTTGTCCAGCAGCTGTTGTCTGAATCATTCAAAACGAATCAAAAGACATGTAGAATAATTATCTAAATATATTAAATATTATACATCATTTTTAATTATTATATTTTGTAATTATATCGCGAATTACTTAGTAATATCGAAAATGTTGTACATAATGTAATTAATTAACTAACTTTTTTAAGTCAAATCAATAAAAGCTTTATGAAATCACCTGAACAAAGAGCCAATGGTACAAGAAAGAGAAAAGCTGTAACTTTCATAATCATTTCTGAATTTCTGAGCTTTCCTGAAAAGTAAAAATAAAGGATTTTTTTTAGTGATTTCAAACATTTTAAATAATAATATTAAGGGACAAAACACCTAGCTACCATCTGCGCTTTTGATTTGTTTTTTGTTTTTTTGAAGTTTGGTCGAAATGTTTTTGCGAAGGTCGTAAACTTTGTCTCGATACGATTATTTTTACAATGTAAAACAAATGAACAATTTTAACATAGTTCAAATGATAAGTGAAAGGGATATCATGCTGAATAGTTATCGTATAAACTCAAAGCCACGAATTACCTTGTAAGTGTTTTTAACAAAATTTAATTCATCCGCTATCATGTTATTACCTCAGGGGCGGGAATAAAATAACATAATTAGTAGCAGGTATTTCCTATATAACAGAGATCAGAACATCACCTTCGTAGGGTGTGCAATAAAATTATTATCAAATTATTCTGATTATATATTTATTTAGAAATTCAAACAAATCAAGCCATGAGCACGCCACTGATTTTTAAACACTCAAATTTTCTCATGCAGTCTTGCCTTTTATCAACTTCTTTTGCTTCGATCCACATAAAGGAGATATTGTTAGCGGTACAATGTTGTTGCTGTTAAAGTTCTTAAGGCAAAGGCTGATCGAAGCTTCTATAATATTTCATTTACTATTTATCTCGAAATCAAAAAGCGAATCCTTTGTTTGCATGGTGATACATTGTTTGGATTAAACTTTGACTCAGAGCACATATTCTGTATTTTGTTTTGTTTCTCGACAATGGCTTCAAACACCGTCGAGAATATGGAAGAAGGGGGATTTCGAATCGTCGAGAACCGGAAACGTAGAAGAGTGGAATCCTCTGCTTCTTCGTCTGCATAGGTTGCTTCAAAAGAGACGAAGGTCTTCATCAAGATGGAGAAAAAAATCTGAACCCAGTCCGTATTCAGAAACAGGTCAGTGGGGTCTTGGCAGGAAAGATGTCAAGATCATTGCTTGCAAGGATTTCCTCATCGTTCTTGTCAAGAACTCATATCGGGAGGAGTCCTTTGACATAGTCGTTCTGAGCGATTCGCTGTATCCCAGCATCTATCAAGGATGTCAAAATGTCCGTGGCCTGCAACATCATCCAATCGTGGCAAACCAAATGGGACGAAAACCCGCGAAGCCAACTTTACAAGACCACAGAGAAACCTGTGTCGACTAAGAACGAGTTGGAAAGTGTGCTCTGAAACACCGCTTTGTTTTCTTGAAACTTTATCTTGACGGGAAGTGTCAAGTGCCCTCAGGAAGACAAAAATGTGCGGCATTTCCTCATGAAATGTCCCTCCCGCATATTTACAAACCCATTTCTAGAACAATGCCGGGCTGATTAATATTCATGTGTTGGCCAATTTAGGCGCTATGATTGGAGAGATGTTTTCCGAAAGTAGGTCACATATATCGTTTTAATTTCATAAAATATAAATTTGGTTAAAGTTACCATTGCTTTAGTTAATTTTAATAAAAAAAAATGTACGTTAATTTTTGACCCACTGTTTCCGAAAGCTGTATGTAACAATGTTAGCCAGTGAGCCTCAAATTCGGTTATGATCTCCACATTTCCGGAAAGGCTAACCCTTACATTAATTTGAGTCATGGATTATTTCTATGATCGATTTATGTTTTCTGGTCTTATTTATAATTTTTTTAATTAATAAACAAAAATGCCTGTCGCTAACAATTTTAGATACCCACACCTACAAGCTAGCACCCGAAACCAACTATTCTAGTGAAAATGATAGAAACTCTCCGTATTACGGTAAAAATCTAAAACATGAATCTTTTTGGAGGATTCATTTAACACTAAAATGTTAAGTTACATATTTTCCCAGATCTTTATCTCATTAAACCTCATCATTTAAAAAATTAGCCACTTTACATTAAAAAATTTATTTTGAAATACAGCAATCATTTTTATTAAAATTAACTAAATCAAATTTATATTTTATGAAGTTAAAACGATATATGTAACCTACTTTCGGTAAACATCTGTCCAATCATAGCGCCTAAATTAGCTAACACATGAATATTAACAGTCCGGCGTCGTTCTAGACATGGGTTTGTAAATATGCGCCCCCCCAATCTGCTCTGAAGAGAGAAATCAGAATTAATACGAATCTATCCGATATGAGTTCCATGCTTAGCAATCCAGCAAGTGTGGACATCATCTCCTGATAGATTTGCAAAAACAGGAGCTTACTTTAAGCCTTTTTCTAATCAACCCATTAATTAATATACTAGGTTTTTCATTATAGTAATACTTATCATTACTTACTCATAATTATGCATTCATAACACTAACTAAAGTCCAAATCATCTTAGTTATGCAACGGACTATAATCAAATAAATAAATAAATCAAAACGAGTTGCCTAGATGTATATGTAGATGTATTGTATATGTCAATATTATTGACTAACGGATAATAATTTAAATTATAATAATATAATGTAATAAAGATGTAGTTAGAAGGTTAATATTAGTTATACTAGATATATATTTATAATAAAATTATTATATCTCTATATATATAAAACAAGGATCTTATATGTATGTATGTATATTTCTTTTACAAATCTTTAATCCTGAACCGATTTACTTGAAACACTTGAATACGTTGGCACCAGTCATTGTCATTATAACAATTATTATCATTATAACAATTTAACCTAAGTTTTATGTTTTATGTAGCTTTCATAGCCATAGTTTTGTTCCGGGACCGCGACCAGAAATTCCAGGCCCCTGGGCAAAGCATCCATGGGCCCTAAGTTATTGTGTCAATTTGGTTATAATAAAGCTTTTATGTTATAATTTTGTTGTGGTACGTATAAGTTAACTTTAGTATTGAATATTATTTCATTTTGCTTCGAAATAAAGCGACGATCTATTTATTTTTTAAGTTGGGTCTAAAACAGAAGATTTCACAGGAATGTTAAAACAAATTTTAGAAAATCGATAAACCTGAAGCTAAATTTATTTAAACTTAAAAAAAAAACTGCACCAGATTACACCGTAAGTTTATAATTCGTAATGTTAAATATTTTGTGTGATCTATGTATGACCAAAGATTCTCTATTCTTTCATGCAGGATGAGATTGGATACTGGAAACAAAATGATTTGTAATTTAATTTTTGGGAACATATAATAATTACTGAACTAAATTTATGTAATTTCAATACATAAACTAATTAAAATAAACTTAATACCTTAATAGCAAGCTTTAAAGATTTTAGTAGAAGCCTTGTCGCACATCATAACCAAACAATGTTAGGTTATATCAAACAACATTTGTATGGCGCCTTAAAGAGTATTTCCATGTTTTGTTTTATTTTAATTCTTTAAATGCTTAATCAAAAATTGTTTTTTTAGGTTTTAGAAAAATAGCCAGCTTCATACTTAGGCGCTTCCATCTAAGAGCAGAGCTTTGAGGCATTCCTCATCCAGCTTGTAATTAGTCACTTGGGGCAATGGAACCAGGTTTGTGTTTATATCTTTGTTTGTCTGTACGAAGCACTTCATATCCTTTCTGCTGTCCCAATCAACAAATTTACAACCTTTGTTGCTGAGACATTCATTAAGACACTCGGACACAGTTTGCTTGTTCACATTTGTAAGTCCTAATACGTGGTGGTCTGGCTTGATAATCCAACAAGTTGTGTCTGCGTGTAAATATTAGTGTTACTAATTGTTACTATTTTACAATTATTATTAATATTGTTATTATTAATATTGTTATTATTATTATTATTATTAGTATTATTATTATTATTATTAATTATTATTATTATTATATTATTATTATTAGTATTATTATTATTAGTATTATTATTATTATTATTTATTATTATTATTATTATATTATTATTATTATTATTATTATTATATTATTATTATTATGATTATTATTATTATTAATTATTATTATTATTATTATTATTATTATTATTAATTATTATTATTATTCTTATTATTATTATTAATTATTATTATTATTATTATTATTATTCTTATTATTATTATTATTCTTATTATTATTATTATGATTATTATTATTATTATTCTTATTATTATTATTAGTATTATTATTATTATGATTATTATTATTATTCTTATTATTATTATTATTCTTATTATTATTATTATCATTATCATTGTCATTGTCATTGTCCATTGTCATTGTCATTGTCATTGTCATTGTCATTATCATTATCATTGTCATTGTCATGTCATTGTCATTGTCATTGTCATTATCATTATCATTATTATTATTATTAGTATTATTATTATTATTCTTATTATTATTATTAGTATTATTATTATTATTCTTATTATTATTATTAGTATTATTATTATTATATTATTATTATTATTCTTATTATTATTATTCTTATTATTATTATTATTCTTATTATTCTTCTTCTTCTTCTTCTTCTTCTTCTTCTTCTTCTTCTTCTTCTTCTTCTTCTTCTTCTTCTTCTTCTTCTTCTTCTTCTTCTTCTTCTTCTTCTTCTTCTTCTTCTTCTTCTTCTTCTTCTTCTTCTTCTTCTTCTTCTTATTCTTATTATTATTATTATTATTATTATATTATTATTATTATTATTATTCATTATTATTATTATTATTATTATTATTATTATCATTATCATTATCATTATTATTATTATTATTATTATTATTATTATTATTATTATTATTATTATTATTATTATTATTATATTTACTGTTACCATATCACAAACAAGCGATAAAGTTGAACTCACCAACTTCTGGTGTAACCGTACCACCTGAAAATTGCGAAAGTGTTGAAACTTATTTTAAAAATTAGCTTAGGATCAATTTGGGGATAATCATAATTATAATTTAATAGTGAAGAAACTATAACGATGTCGTGATACTGGATAATTTTTTTTTATTAATTAATATCATTATTTAAATCACTGCTATTTTTGTAAATCCATTTACAAGATATAAACTGTTTACGAGAATTATCGCAAAGTTCAATATTAACAACAAATATTGCATTTGATCACCAACCTGAGCCAATAACAGATTTATAACAATTTCTATCCAAAATATAGTTGGTCACAGTACTCTTGGGCTTCAAGTTTGAAGTCGAAACTTCTAATGCAGTTTTCTGAATCCAACACTTGGGAGTTGTATTGGTATCCCAATCTACGGCATTGCAATCACTTCTTTGGAGACATTGTCTGAGGCATTCCAAAATGTCTTTGCTTTCAACATTGATTAAACCGGGCAAGTGTTTTCCAGTTGTCTTTGTCCAGCAGCTGCTGCCTGAATCATTCAAAACGGATAATAAGACACGTACCATAATTATCTAAATATGTTTGATTTTACATATTAATATAATTAATGTTATTATATATAAATACAATTAATAGAATTAATTTAATTTATATCGCGAATTATTTGGTAATATCTAAAATGTTTTACATGCTTGATAACTAATTAACTAGTTGTTTAAGACCAAAATATTAAAGCCTCAAGAAATCACCTGAACATAGAGCCAAGGACACAAGAAAAAGAAAACCTGCAACTTTTAGAATCATTTTTGAGCTGGAGTGAAAAAGTAAAAATAAAGAGTTGTTTAGTCATTTCAAACATTTTATATTATAATACTATTTCATTGTCACTATGTTGCCAACTATGAATTCCTACATATTATACATAAATACGTTATTCATATTCATTAATCATAGTTAGATGATATATTCAATAATAAATAATATGTTACTAATAAATTTTATTACTATCTTATTAATAAAAGAAAATAAAATTGGTGTTAATACTCGCATATAAAACATATGTTAGCTAAATAACCACTACAACGTACAAAAATCTTCTTGTTCAATTAACCGAAAATGCTTCCGGTTTATATAAGCTTCATAAGCTTCATTACTGACACGAGATATCCAGCTGTTTATCAATGAAAAGTAGAGAAAACATCCAACATATAAGAAAACTTGTTTTCTAGTTATTACAAATCAAGGAAAACCGTACTTCTAATGATTGTTGTGAATAAGATGACTGCATTGCTTCTTTGGCACTAGTGTAGCAAGGAAAGGAGGTGAGGTAACGCGACTAAGGGCGCCAAGTTGATAATGTTAAGCGGGAGTGAGTGTGCCAAATTATCAAAATTGATTATCAAATTAATAGTAGGTGGGGCAAATTATCAATTCAGCTCCGGACGACAGAACACCTAGCTGCACATCTGCGCTTTTGATTTCTTTTTTATTGTTTTGTTTTTTCTTTGAAATCTGGTCGATATGTTTTTGCGAATGTCGTACAATTTGTCTCGATACGATTATTTTCAGAAAGTAAAACAAATGTACAAGTTAAGTGAAAGGGATTTCTTGCTGAATAGTTATTTTACAAACTGAAAGCCACGAATTACCTTGTAAGTGTTTTTAACAAAATTTTATTCATCCCCTATCATGTTATTACCTCTGGGGCGGGAATGAAATAACATTAGTAGCAGGTGTTTCCTACATAACAGAGATCAGAACAGCACCTTCGTAGGGAGTGCAATAAAATTATTATCAAATTATTCTGATTATATATTTATTTCGACATTCGAAAAAATCAACGCCGTGAGTATTTACTGATTTTTAAACACTCAAATTTTTATAGTCAATATATTATATATAAATATATAATTGCTCATTTAAATCAAATCAATTAAACGATTTGAACATTTAATTGCTTTATCGAACCAGGTTATAAGTATCAGAAGTCAAGGTCCTAAAAAGGTCGCAATGAGATTGTCAATATTTGTCTGCTTCCTCTTTTGGTCAACTGGTTACCACCTGACAAGACTTACAACAAAAGCTGTGGGGATAATTTTGTTTGATCTCTTTGCAAGACATTTCGCTCACTGCATGTTAGCTCTTTTTTCGGGACAAGATTACGGCTAAAGATGGGAGGTTTTAGGCTGGTTTGGTTCTAAGTAAAATTAAATTGTTTAATCATCATTTACTAGTATATATAAAATTGTAAGAAAAAATAAATACTATTTAATGTTTAACTGTTTTGAGATTTAACTGTTTTTATGCCATTTTCCAGACAAGAGTTTCTGCTGCACAGATCTATCTGGTTTAAACAAACATACCCAGGACCACCGACCGAAATTCCAAAACCCTAGGCAGAGAGTCCACATTATGGTCCACACTAGGCCCTATGTTATTGTGTCAATTTGGTTATGATAAAGCTTGTATGTTATGATATTCTTGTGGTATGTTTAAGTTAACTTTAGTCATGGAATCTTATTTCAGTTGGTTTCGAAATAAAACGAAGTTCAATTATTTTTAAGTTGTGTCTAAAACAGAAGATTTAAAGGGAATGTTAAGACGAATTTTAGAATATCGACAAGCCAGTGCCTGAAGCTACATTTATTTAAACTTTAAACAAAATTGCACCAGATACCGTAAGTTTATAATTTGCGATGTTAAATATTTTGTGTGATCTTTGTATGATCAATGGTTTTCTATTATTCCAGAAAAAAGTGCAACGATTTTGAGATACAGGATAATTTGGAATTCTAGAATCATATAATTTTGTAACATTAATAGTTATTTTCTTAATTAATATGTAAAACCATTGACAAGATATAAACTATTCACAAGATTTTTTTTTTCTTCTTTTATCATTGAAACACAAAAAAAAACAGTTAACATGTTAGAACTGAAAGAAAAAAAAGGAACGTCATAAGGGAAAAAACTCCCGCTAACAGACGCCCTATTGCCATTGACGAACAATGTTGCGTTTCAATGTCCAAATAATATAAGAAATACTAAGTAATATCGACTAATATACATGAATATTTAGAGTTAATAATAAAAGTTTGAATAGTTGGTGATATTACGTGGAACGGTAGAGTAAATCTTTAGTCCCACGCAAACAATACCATGAGAACCAGTGACAGATTTTGCAAAGGCTGATCTACAATTGTTTGACGGTCGAACAGATTATGTAAAGAGGATGTTTTTGAAAAAAAACCATCGAAAAGACGAGGCAACATGTGGCGATCTACTTTGTACATAAAAATGGCCAAATGGAAATTATTTATTTGATGAATTTTAAGTATGTTTAAATTTACAAATGTGTGATCGGTGTGAGAATGAATTATATGGAAAACAAAAAGCAACAAGCAAGAATTTTTTCTGAAGATTAAGTAAGAGTTTTAAGCAAGTTGAGTTGTTACAAGTTGTGTACTTAGTACTTGTACTTTAAATACATTTTTGATGTACTTATTAGTAAGTACTTTAAAAAAAATTTTTTAAATAAAAGTGCTAATGTATTGATTTCTAATCTTTGGCGTTTTCTTTACGATATGCCTGTCTCTTTGTTTCGTTTGTTCTCTTTGTATTGTCGATTGTTTGCATTTGTTGGGAGGTGGCCGAACTGTTTGAGTCTTCCGAAAGCACGGAAGTTGACAAAGTTTACCCTTTAGTTGTGAAAACTTACTTCAATCAAATAATATCGGATGATGGAAAAAGTGTCAGAAATGTCCTGGCAAGTAACGCCAAATAAAGCAGAAAATTTAATAGTAGATTTTTGTAGTCAGTGCCTCTGTCTATTGTAGAAAGTTCTGAGTTCAGGTATATGATTGAGGGGATCAAACAAAAAGTCAAAGTGATATGTAAAGAAACACTACAAAACAGGCTGATTTCTATGATTGATACAATAGATTGATAGGCAATCTGAAAAAGATATTACATGACTGTGAACATGTATGCACCACAGCTGACATCTGGACTCACCATGCTCGAAGTTACATTGGTGTTACATGCCATTGGCTAAGCCAAAGTGATTACAGTTGTCACAGTGCATTACGAAGATTTCGAGGTACTCATTCATTTGACAAAATTGCATCCACTCTTATGAGCATCTTTACCGAATTTGACCTTGACATTTCTAATATAGTTACTGACAATAGAGGCAATTTCGTTAAAGCCTTCAAAAACTTTTCTGGGCCAAGCATATTAGAGGTGGAACCATCTAATAGTGATGCATGCGACATTGATGATTTCATTTAGAAATATCACAGTTTTTTGAGCAGACAGAATCAGAATCGTGTATTTATCTGCCTTCTCGTTTACCATGTTTCTCGCACACACTAAATCTGTTGGCTTCTGTAGATGCCAATAATGCACTGGCAAGTGATGCAACTTTCAAGCGAATGTATCGATCAGTGGCTGGCAAATGTTCCAGCTTGAGTAATGCATCCCATCAGAGTTCAAAAGCTGCTGAAGCTGTGTTTGATGTTCTTGAGAGAACAATACCCAAGCCAAACTCAACTCGTTGGAACTCTGAATTTAACAGTTACAGAGCCTTCTATGATATGAAGGACAAAGTTAATATCATGAATGAAACAAACTCTATCTAAGAATCAACGGTTGTAACACTATCAGCTGGAGATTTTTATGGATTTTATGAACCAGATTCTGGGAGTAATGAATCTTCTTTCAAAGTGGAATTACCTGAATGATCCATCATACGACATGAATCTGCTGAGCAGGTACACATTGTAATTTTATAAATTATGTTTTTAAAAAGGTTGTTTTTCAGAATTTATATAATTTTGTTAATAACTTATAATTTCTGGCTTTTGCATGTAGATATCCAGCAGTCAAAAAAGTATTTCTCAAGTTCAACACAACCATTCCATCATCTGCACCTGTTGAAAGACTATTCAGTCAAGCTGGTCTTAGACTAACTCCTCAGCATATCAGACTCTGTGACAAATATTTTGAAACACTGATTCTTTTAAAGAAAAATAAACAATTTTTTTGATAAATGTAAATTCTGTTACACTTGTCTCAACATTGTATTGAAGATAACGAATATTATTTCTGATCAATGTAGGTCTCCAAAAGTACTTGTTCTTATACTTAAGTACATTTGAAAATGCGTGTACTAATAAGTACATTGCCTACAATGTACTTGTACCTGTACTTATAAGTACCTTCAGCCCAGGTACTTAGTACATATACTTAAGTACATTTTTGGAGTACTTATGACAACACTGCCCAAATTAAGTTACAATAGTTTAAATATGGATAGGTAAGTGAGTAATCCAATGTAATTACTATATGCGGTTTTTTTTAGCTTTGAGAGACAAGAGGTTTGCCCTGAACCATTCTGCCAGCTTTTCAAGTTCAGTATTCATGGTAGAGTAGAGTTCAGCTATATTATTTCCAGACAGAAAAACATTTGTGTCGTCTGCGAACAGTAAGTACCTTAAGACGATCACAAGAGTTGCGCAAGTCATTGATATAAATCAGAAACAAATGTGGTCCCAAGATTGAACCCTGTGGAACACTCAGGTTAACAGCTGCCAACGATGTTTGATTTGCGTATGAGACCATCTGACTCCGATTTTTTAAATAACTTTCAAACCAAGAAAAACATTTGCTTCGGATACCATAATGATGAAGTATTTCAAGCCTCAGAGTATTTTCATGTTTTGAATTTTTTAAATGCTTTATCGAAAATTGGTTTTTCTAGGTTTTAGTAAAAAAATAGCCAGCTTCATACTTAAGCACTTCCATCTAAGAGCAGAGCCTTGAGGCATTTCTCGTCCAGCTTGTAATTAGTCACTTGGTCCCATTGCTCCAGGTTGGTGTTTATATCTTTGTTTGTCTGTACGAAGCACTTCATATCATCTGTGTCCCAATCAACTATTTTACAATCTTTGATGCTGAGACATTCATTAAGACACTCGGACAAAGTTTTCTTGTTCACATATGTTAGTCCATTTACGTGGTATTCTGGCGTAACAATCTCTATCTAATAAAATATTTTTACGCAGACACAACTTGTTGGATTGTTACGCCAGAATACCACGTAAATGGACTAGATGATGGACTATTAATTTTAATTAATAATAATAATAGTTTATTTCTATGGCGCCTTGTGCGTAGCGTCAGAGGCGCCTTGATTCTTCAAGGAACTTTTTGAAGAGATGGGTCTTCAGCTGGCGCTTGAAGAGCTCGAGCGTGGGCTGAGACCGGATGATGGGGGGCAGGCTATTCCAGACGGCGGGCGAGGCATGAGAGAAGCCTCGGTTGACGATGGATGATATGTGGACAGGTTGATGGAGATGAATTATAGAAGATGAGCGGAGGTGATCGGGGATGTGACGGTGGCGAATGAGATGATGGAGATAAGGGGGGTTGAATGTGGTTAATGTTCGATAAGTGAGCAGAGATATTTTGTAGATGATGCGAAGATGGATGGGTAGCCAATGCAGTTGTGTCAGGGCCTCGGAGCTGGTGAGATAGGGATTAAGAAGAACAAGTTTGGCTAACTTGTTTTGAATGCGCTGAAAGGAGAGGGTAAGAGAGGCTGGAGCGCCATACAGGAGGGAGTTGCAGTAGTCAAGGCGGGAGAGGACCAGGCAGCGGGCGAGCGGAGTCTGTCTAACAGTATGCTATGGTTGATGGTGTCGAAGGCTGCCGATAGGTCTAGACCGACCATAACGGCGCAGTTACGATTTCCACAAATGTGAGATATATTGTTGAAAATATGGGAAAGGGCGGTCTCTGTGGAGAAACCAGGTCTGTAGGCGGATTGGAATAGAGAGAAGTTAGAGGACTTAGTAATATGGGGACTGATTCTAGAAAGGGTGAGCCTTTCTAGTAGTTTTGATATAGTAGAGAGGTTGGAGATTGGTCTGTAATTAGACGGGGAGCTAGGGTCGAGGCCTGGCTTTTTTAACAAGGGGAGTACCTGCGCGCGCTTAAAGATGGAAGGGAAGACGCCGGAGCTGAAGGAAATGTTAGCGAGTTTGGAGAGGGTTGGAGCTAGAATGGGAGAGTACTTTTTTAGGAGAGAGGTTGGGAAAGGATCTAGCGGGGAGGTTTTGTTGGGCAGAGCTCGAATGGCTTTCAAGACTTCTATGGACGATACAGGGGGGAGAGTCGAAAGAGGCGTGCCGGTGAACTGCCTGGCTGGAAGGGATGAGATAGATGATGAAGAAAGTGTATTGGCAATTGACTGATGAATGTTGGCTATTTTTGAGATGAAAAATGCATTGAATGAGGTGACGAGAGACTGGCACTCAGCGTCGGAGTAGTGTTGACGAGGGTTGCTGTGCTATGAAGCGAACGCCACATGGAACGTGGATTGGCGTTGGAGCTGAGTTCCTCCTTGATAGAAGATGCCCTGGAGTTGAGGATGGCCAGCCTGGCGGCATCCTTTGCGGATTTGTACTCCTGTTCTGTAGCTGATGTACGTTTGCGAAGATATAGACGTTCCAAGCGTCGGCAACGTTTCTTGGCTTCAATAGCTTCGTTGGAGAGCTGGTTGTTTGAGTACTGGCCCACGCGGACGGTCAGCTTCTTGAAGGGGGCATGTTCGTCGAGGATATGCTCTAGCTTTCTGTTGAGGAGAGTGGCGAACCCTTCGGCGTCGAGGTCGCATGAGTGGAGCTCTTCGGAGACTGAGTGGAGGTCCCTCTCGAAGGTGTCCCAGTCAATGCTGTTGAGTCGGCGACGATGAATGGCACGGACCGAGGGTTGGGGTTTCTCCACTGAGATATTGGACGATATGAGATGATGATCGGAATACGTCACATCAATTATGTTTATATTGGAGAGTAGGTTGTGAGATGATGACGTGATGAGAAGATCGAGTATGTGGCCATGGGTGTGGGTTGGGGCGGCGACATGCTGTGTGAATCCGTGAGACTCGATTGATTCCTCCAGGAGGTGGTGGATCCTTGTCCCTGTGCCAGGTGCGTTGAAGTCGCCGCAGATGACGAAGGGGATGTCGTGCGATGAGATGAAGTCGATATGTTCTTCGAAAGCGGCTAGGAATGAGAGAGTGACGGGCCCGGGAGGGCGGTAGATGGATGAGATTATGAATGATGATTTGCGGGTGTTGAATTTGAGGTTGAGAACTTCGAATTCAGCAGAACCCCGCTCTATTTTGGTGGGTTTGAGGTCCTGGCGGTGGATGACAGCAATGCCGCCCCCTCTTTTGCCGTTGGAGAGGCCGCGATGTTGGTGGATTGTGGTGAAGCCGTCTGGGGCAAGGCTGTTAGTGATGCAAGTGGGAGCGTCTGAAGCTATCCAAGTCTCCGTTAGGGCAAGGATGTCCAGGGCCCCATCGCATAGACTGTCTTGAATGAGAGCGGCCTTGTTTACGGCTGAGCGCGCATTTAATAGGCCCAGTTTCAACGTTGGCGCGGCAAGTCCAAATCATCTCAGTTATGCAACGGACTATAATCAAATAAATAAATAAATAAATAAACGAGGCGCGGCGCTTGGAGGCCTTCTTGCGACTAAGCTCGTTGTAGATGCGGTGACCCGTCATAACAGCCCGGCGACAGAATAGCCCCGACAAAACAGCCCCGTCAAAATAGCACGGCGTCAAAATAGCTCAAGACAAAACATCCCCGACAAAACCGCCCCGACAAAACAGCCCCGTCGAAACAGCCCGGCGTCAAAATAGCCCAGGACGGAAAAATCCCGTCAAAATGGCCCCGTCAAAATAGCCCCGACAAAATGGCCCGGCGACAACATAGCCCAGGACAAAACAACCCGGCGACAAAATAGCTCGGCGACATAATAGCCCCGTCAAAATAGCCCCATGATAACTCCATGTCAAAGTATTTTTTAAAAATGTTGTGAAACTGAATCAAAATTTAATTCGAAATTAGTGGCTTGAATGCTTTGATCGTTTTGAGTATTGTTTGTTGTTATTATTGTTCTCCAGAAGTTTAATTTGCATAGTCTTCCTTATTCAAATTTGTATCTGGCTTACAAATTTGTGTTGACATTATCCTGATCACAAGTTGCTTGTGAGGGGTCGTTTTCAAAATTGAAATACGTTTTGAACAGATTAAGAAATTTTCTGAACCAGTCAATTCTACGATCATTCATGCTGATGTCTTGTGAGAAAGACTCTTTTCCAAGAATCAATAACAATGAAATCATTGATGTTTTAGCATCGACTAGTGAAACGATGAAAAAGCTGTTATAATAGTTAATAGTGAATAGAAATTTTAGACTCTAGTGTTTCTTATGTTTAAGTTGATCAAAGTAGGAGTTAAATAAAAGTTCCCGGGCCGGTTTTTTAAGCCAGTCCGAGCCTGGTGACAGGGCTGTTTTGACGGGGCTATTTTGTCGCCGGGCTGTTTTGTCCTGGGCTATTTTGTCGTCGGGCTATTTTGTCGGGGCTATTTTGACGGGGCCATTTTGACGGGATTTTCCCGTCCTGGGCTATTTTGACGCCGGGCTGTTTCGACGGGGCTGTTTCGACGGGGCTGTTTTGTCGGGGCGGTTTTGTCGGGGCTGTTTTGTCTTGAGCTATTTTGACGCCGGGCTGTTTTGACGGGGCTATTCTGTCGCTGGGCTGTTATGACGGGGTGCCGTAAACTCGTGAGCGAGACTGGCGTGGATTCCAGATATTGTGAGAGAATAAAGTTTTCCTCACCTCTCTCGCGATTTTGAGGCCATCCTTTGGAGGGAGGAGCGAAAACAAGTCTTCGCTGGTGTACCGGATAACGGCCATGTAGATGCGGTCAACAATAACAAGGCGAGTGATAATCCAGGAAGAAATCAAAACACGCGACGTAACTCGCCGACGCAAGATATTTGCCCCTTTTATTTACCTCGGAAAAAAGTAAGTTGTTCACCGAAAGACAGGCTAACGGCAGGGGGCACGAGCAACAGATAAAGACAATTCGAAGAATTGGCTTTAAATCGAGTTTTAATTGCCTAAACGCGAGAGCTTAAACAAAAACAACCGCACTTATCGCCCGCAGAACATTATTAATTAATATTATTATTGTTATTATTATTATTATTATTATTATTATTATTATTATTTATTATTATTATTATTATTATTATTATTATTATTTATTATTATTATTATTATTTATTATTATTATTATTATTATTATTATTATTATTATTATTAGTATTATTATTATTATTATTATTATTAATATTATTATTATTATTATTATTATTTATTATTATTATTATTATTATTATTATATATATTATATTATTATTATTATTATTACTGTTATCATATCACAAACGAAGACAAAATTGAACTCACCATCTTTTAGTATTGTCGTATCATCTGAAAAGTGCGAAAATGTTGAAATTTATTTTTAAAAGTAGCTTAGAATCAATCTGGGGATATTCGTAATAATAATTTAATAGTGAAGAAAGTACAACGATATTGTGGTACTAGATAAATTCGAATTTTGTGACATTATTAATTATTTTATTAATTAATATTATTATTTAAATCACTACTAATGATAAACAAATGATAACTTCTTATTAACAAATGATAACTTCTTATTCCAGCACATCAATGATCCCACAAGAGGTAAAAACACATTAGATTTGATATTAACAACAGATGAGAACTTAGTGGAAGGCCTAACAGTTGGTGAAAACTTTGGAACAAGTGATCATCAAGTTGTCAGATGGAACATTTATTTAGACAACGAGGATTTAAAAAAAAAAGAGAACCTAGGTTCTAAAAACTTTTTTAAGGCTGACTATGATAACATATGGAATGAGCTAGCGAAAACAAACTTAGCTAAAAAGAATAGATTCTGCTGATGTAGAAGAAGCTAGGGCAACAATCAAGAAAGAGCTAAATCTATTTGTAGATAAATATATCCCAAGCAGAGGCAGAATTCAGAAAAGACAGCCATGGCTTACGAAGGAGGTCATCAAATGCAAGATAGCTAAGTATAAAGCATGGAAGAAATTACGAGAAATGACAAAAATAAAAACTGGAGAGGCAGAAGAAAGAGAGCTTAAGGATTTAAAACAAAAATATCAGAAACAAAGGAATACATCAAACAGAATTAATAGAAAAGCATTACTAGAATATGAGAACAAATTAGCAAAGAATGTTAAAGGTGATAGCAAGAGCTTTTACAGATATGTTAGATGTAAACAAAAAGTAAGGGACAAAATTGGACCATTACAAAACAGTGAGGGGCAAACAATTGATTCAGTAGAGGAAACAGCCAATATATTAAATATATTAAATAGCTACTTCAGTTCAGTTTTTACTAAGGAAACAATAGGAAATATACCAGAACGGCCATGGAGAATACAAGAGATTGAGATAAAATTAGATACAGTGAACTTCTCAAAAAACAGGAGTAACCAAGCAACTGAAAAATTTGAAAGTAGACAAGAGCCCTGGCATAGACAACCTACATCCTAAACTACTATATGAAACAAGAACAGTTATAGGAGAAGCATTGGCAATCTTATTTGTCAAATCACTTGACTCAGGAATAATACCAAGAGATTGGAAAGACGCAATAGTAGTTCCTCTATTCAAAAAGAGAAGTAGGAGTTTGCCATCCAACTACAGGCCAGTAAGCTTAACTTCTATAGTTTGCAAGGTAACGGAAAGAATTATCAAAGAGGCTGTATCAACGTTTTTTGGAAGAAACGAAGTGATTGGGAAGAGAACATGGTTTTACTAAGAACAGATCGTGTCTTACCAACCTACTTGAGTTTTTTGAAGAAATTAGTGAGTGGGTTGATCATGACAAGGCTGTTGATGTAGTATACCTAGACTTCGCAAAAGCATTTGATAAGGTGCCCCATCAAAGGCTTCAAAAAAAGCTCAGTGCATGTGGGATTGAAGCTAAACTATTACATTGGTTTACAAACTGGTTGACAGTCCTTTTTATAGTTTTAAATAATTCTCAACAATCAACCTCCTTTTTATAGTTTTAAATAATTCTCAACAATCAACTTCCTTTTTATAGTTTTAAATAATTCTCAACAATCAACCATATTTTTATAATTTTAAATAATTCTCAACAATCAACCATATTTTTATAATTTTAAATAATTCTCAACAATCAACCTCCTTTATATATTTTTAAATAATTCATAATAATGATGATGATGCTGATGTTGATAATGATGAGGATAATGATGATAATAATAATAATGATGACAGAAGGTAGGAATGGGAGGAATTATTCAGAATGGCACAAGTACTTAGCGGCGTCCAACAAGGAAGGCAAGGTGCTTGGACCTGTACTGTTCTGCATACATATAAATGATCTGAATGATGGCATAAGATCTAAGTTATCCAGGTTTGCTGACGACACCAAAGTAGCAAGAAGTGTCAGCAATCAAGAAGATGTGGATACACTTCAGGAAGATCTTAACAAGTTACTCAAATGGGCAGAACATTGGCAGATGCTTTTCAACGTAAGCAAATGCTCCGCTATGCATATGGGATGCAAAAACACGAAAGTTGAACATGTGTTTGGAGGAAGCAGTCTAATCATGAAAGAGATCTGGGGGTAATATTGCAGAACAATGGAAAAGCATCTCTACAGTGCATGGAAGTTGCTAAAAAAGCAAACAGAGTACTTGGAATAATAAAGAGAACAGTAGTGAGTGGGAACAAGAATGTAATACTGAGATTGTATAAGACATTAGTAAGGCCACACCTTGAGTACTGTGTGCAAATGTAGAACCCTCATTTGAGTATTTCTAATTTAAGAAAGGATGTAGAAGTGTTGGAAAGAGTACAATGAAGGGCAATCAGGATGATAGAAGGTTTTGGAAAGCTGAGTTACTAGGAAATATTAAATAGATATAAATTAACGACTCTGGAAAAGAGAAGAAATAGAGGGGACCTCATCGAAGCATTCAAAATTTTATCAGGAAAGGAAGGCCTTTTGCCTGAACAGTTTTTCGAAGCCACAAAAAGTGCTTCTACTAGAGGGCACAATTATAAATTATATAGTAAGGCTTCGGGAAACTTGAAAAATAATTATTTCAGTTCAAGGGTGGTTTCCTTATGGAATAAACTAGATAAGGAAACCATTCATGAGGACACGGAAGATAAATTTAAAATGTACTTAAGTAAATTCGGTTATTAGGACTAAAAAGACTTACCCAGATCCAGGTATTCTTAACCACTATAAATAATTGTTATGTTACTATTTGTTAAATCACAAGATATAAACTGTTCACGAGATTTAGCACAAAGTTCTATATTAAAAACAAATATTGCGCTTGATCACCAACCTGCGTCAAGTAATGTTTCATAACAACTTCTATTCAAAATATAGTTGGTTGAAATACTCGAGGGCTCCAACTTTGAACTCGATATTTCAAATGGCAGTTTCTGAATCCAACACTTCAAATTTGTATTGGCGAACCAATTTACGGCATTGCAAAAATATATTAGGAGACATTGTCTGAGGCAATCCTCAATGTTCTTGCTTTCACCATAGAATAAACCGGGAAAGTGTTTTCCAATTGTCTTTGTCCAGCAGATGTTGTCTGCATCATTCAAAACGGATAAAAAGACATGTAGCATAATTATCTAAATATGTTAAATATTATTTATAATTTTTTGATTATTATATTTAGGTATACCGCAAATTAATTAGTAATATACAAATATTTTTTACATAATTTAATTGATTAATTAATTTTCTTAAGTCAAAACTATAAGAGCCTTATGAAATCACCTGAACAAAGAACCAATGATACAAGAAAGAGAAAAGCTGTAACTTTCGGAATCATTTCTGAGCATTCCTGAAATGTAAAAATAAAGGGTTAATTAGTATCAGGTATTTCCTATATAGCAGGGATCAGAACATCACCTTAGTGGGGTGTGCAATAAAATTATTATCAAACTATTCTGATTATATATTTATTTAGAAATTCAAAAAAATCAACGCCATGAGCATGCCAATGATTTTTAAACACTCAAATTTTCTGATGCAGTCTTGCCTTTTATCAAATTCTTTTGCTTCGATCCACATAAAGGAGTTATTGTTAGCGGTACAATGTTGTTGCTGTTAAGGTTCTTAAGGCAAAGGCTGATCGAAGCTTCTATAATATTTCATTTACTATTTGTCTCGAAATCAAAAAGCGAATCCTTTGTTTGCACGGTGATACATTGTTTGAATTAAACTTTGACTCAGAGCACATGTTCTGTATTTTGTTTTGTTTCTCGACAATGGCTTCAAACATCTTCGAAAATATAGAAGAAGGGGATTTCGAGTAATCGAGAACCGGAAACGAAGAATGGAATCCTCTGCTTCTTCCTCTGCATAGGTTGCTTCAAAAGAGACGAAGGTCTTCATCAAGATGGAGAAAAAAAAATCTGAACCCAGTCCGTATTCAGTGGGGTTCTTGGCAGAAAAGATGTCAAGATCATTGCTTGCAAGGGCACCCCGTCATAACAGCCCGGCGACAGAATAGCCCTGACAAAACAGCCCCGTCAAAACAGCCCGGCGTCAAAATAGCCCAGGACGGAAAAATCCCGTCAAAATGGCCCCGCCAAAATAGCCCCGCCAAAATAGCCCGACGACAAAATAGCCCAGGACAAAACAACCCGGCTACAAAATAGCCCGGCGACAAAATAGACGAGCTTGACGGTATTTTGGCCAATGTCCTAGTAGCGGCCAAGTCGAAATTCTACATTGTCGGCGTCCCCGTCAGCGTCGACGATGAGACGGTTAAGGAGTGTACTGGTTGTTTTAGAGCAACCAGAGTAACCAAACCGTCGGGGGTAAGAAAGTGGCCACATCTGTAGTCAAACTTAGCTTTGACCAGTGAAAATCAGAGAAGGTAAAAATAGGTTACCTAAGCTGTAACGTTAAGCCCTGGTTATTTGGTTAATTTGGTAAAGCAAAAAAGGTCGTAGTATTGATATTATTAATTCTTTAAAACCAGGCGGGTGCTGAAAATGTGCAGCGTCCTCGGACACTTGTCCTCCTGCCCTGGTTCTAGGAGTTATCCGTCCCAATCATCTAGCTAAGCAACGGACCATAATAAACAAATAAACATTCCTAAGAGATTCTACCACTAACAAACTGACAAAAATTTGTCTTCTCCAAAACAACTATGTCCATATCTTGCTGGTAGCATATAATGCTTAAAGTAATTTAATGAGGGTCCAATTTAATTTAATGAAATATTTTAATTGTTTCATTACAAAATGTTTTGATCTTTTTGAAATACTTCAACACAAAAAAACATAAAAACAAAAAATATATTTATAACTTTAAAAATGAAGTTTTGATGAAACCAATTGCAATTTGTTTAGCAGTCATCTCTGTAAGTCCTACCAATAGCCTGGTAGAAAGGTATATGCTCATCACAGCTTCTCGTTAAAGTAGCTTCTAAGATTTTGTCATTGCCATAACAACCGCTGTAATCGAAAGAGGTTTAAACATAACATAACATAATAAGAGGTTTAACAATAACATAACAATTATTTATAGTTAAGACGACCTGGATCTTCGTAAAAACTTTTTAGTCCTAATAACCGAATTTACTTAAGTAAATGTTAAATTTATCTACTGTGTCCTTGATGGTTTCCTTATCTAGTTTATTCCATAAGGAAACCACCCTTGCGCTGAAATAGTTATTTTTTAAGTTTCCCGAAGCATTCCTACATGACTTACAATCGTGCTTTCTAGTAGAAGCACTTTTTGTGGCTTCGAAAAACTGTTCAGGCAAAAGGCCTTCCCTTCCCGATAAAATGTTGAATGTCTCGATGAGGTCCCCTCTATTTCGTCTCTTTTCCAGAGTCGTTAATTTACATCTATCTAATCTTTCCTCGTAACTCAGCTTTCCGAAACCTTGTATCATCCTGGTTGCCCTTCTTTGTACTCTTTCCAACACTTCAATCCTTTCTCAAATTATAAATACTCAATTACTCAATTACAAGTACTCAAGATGTGGACTTACTAATGCCTTATTCAATCTCAGTATTACATCCTTGTCACTACTGTTCTTTTTATCTTTCCAAGTACTCTGTTGCATGTTTAGCAACTTCCATGCAATGTAGAGATGTTTTTCAATTGTTCTAAATTATTATCTCCAGATCTCTTTCATGATTAGACTGCTTCCTCCAAATACATATTCAACTTTTGAACTTCTGCATCCTATATGCATAATGGAGCATTTGTCTACGTTGAAAAGCATCTGCCAATCTTCTGCCCATTTGAATAACATGTTAAGGTCTTCCTTAAGTGTATCCAGAGTTTCAGTGCATATTCATTTGTCTTTCATGCTTTGTCTGCCTATTTAACAGATAGTTTGGGGCAATTATCCAAAATGCTTACCTTCAATTCTGTTTATGATGCAAGCTTGTAATTATTTTAAAATGTGCTAATGTTTGGTGAGATGTTAGTGGTATTTTAGGTGTTTTAAATTTCGTCATTAAAAATGGACTATCCAGCTTTAAAAGCAAAGTCCATATCTGATGATTAGTTACATTAATCATATTATTTAACATTTAATTGAAAATTATTAATAAATCATTAATAAAATAAACCTATGTCGAATAATTATTAATTACAGTCATTTACTTTAAAATAATGCATTCTAAGTCATAATAAATCTTCCTGATATGCTGACGAATTTTGATCACGTTTTTGCAAGAAAATCGAATAAAAACCACTCAAAAACATACAATTTAGAATGAAAATTCACTTATTCCTTTTCTTTTGAACGTCACTGTTAATTAGAAAATTATTTGATTAACAATAAAAAAAAGTTATTTATTTCTGTAATTAATTTAGAATAACTTCATTTCAGAGCCTCAAAGATAGAGGAATAAAATGTTGTTAAAACACTGCAAACATGCGTCTATAAAAGGAGACTTCTCGTGAACAGTCTGACATCTGCTTGGTAACTCACAAAGCGGTCGAATTGTAAATCTTAAATTTACAAATGCGTTTTTTTTCTATTCGTTTTAATCAAAGATATCGACAAAATATTTAGAAATATTAAACTAAAATCAAAGCATAATATTGGTAACAATATGGTTTTTATTATAGGCGATAATGTCTCACAAGTCTTCGGTTTGGATCGTAAGCTTCTTCGTGGTCTTGGCTCAGGTCTTGGCTTCTCAGCATCTCCATGGAAACAGAATCGAAGACGATGATTGGCTGGATGACGACAACTTGCCCAAACTGCGTGGGTTTTCCATGAATTTGTTATTTTGGACAATTATTTATTCATGTTATTAATAGTAATAATTTTATTGTTATCGTTATTATCAACATTATCAATATTATCAATGTTATTATTAATGATATTATTCATGTTACTGTTATTGATAGTGTTATTTCTTTTGTCGTTATTGCAGTAAAGCTATGTTGTATCGTCGCACAAACTTTAAGAAAAAAACTTTTATTTAAAATTGCTAAAATAAAAGTAAAATGTTTAAAAAAATCTTCGAAATACTTATTAAAACCTTAACCATGTATGTAATTGCATTCTTATTAATAAATATTTTTGAACTGAGCATAAATTTCTGTCTGCGCTTCTGGTAGGTCACGTACTCTGTGGCACAAACCATACTCCCACATATGGGAAACACAAACCTTTATCTCCCCAACAGGAGATTACATACTATTTGTATTCCCAATCTGGATAATCACATAACCTACCCTGGTAAACCAGAAAAAAAATTATTATTATTCTTATTATTATCATTATTATTAATATTCTACACCATAGCATCATGGTCAATACCCGAAAGATCGTTCTTACCCTGGAGCATGAAACTTTCAGCTGAGGAACTGCCCAAAAAGAACAGGCTGAGCGCTGATAATCGTCGTACGTTTTTACGATGTTTATCTGTATTACTAAATTCTATTTATAATGATTAATGGAGATCACATTTTGAAAATATTTATTAAGACCTATTAATATTAATAATGCTAATTGTTATTGAAGCATATTGATATTTGTTTTATTAATATTAATCTTACTTATAATGATATTAATGGGTATGACATTTTTATTCGCGTTAACTTCATATAATGCAGCTTACTAGTGAAATAATGAGTAATTTGTTAGATAATAAAGAGTAAAAAATAAAAATAGATTATTTTAAAATAATAAGCAAATAATTTGCCTCCATTCTTTAGATTCCATCAAGAGGAACAAAGCCATGACTCCCGAAGAATTGGCATCGATCCTTTTGAACTTGAGAAACAAAGGAGCCAACGATTTGTCATTGGACGGCCTCAGATTTGGTTGAGACGGACTATTTTATAATTATGACTTGATAATTATATAGCCATCATAGAAACATCACTGGATTAGACGACGATTTGTTTTTAAAATCATCCTTGAAAAAATTGTTTTAAAATTCCCTTGAGTAAACGACAATTTGAATTTTTTGTTGAAATTTTCTTGTCACATTTTTTTATTTAAATTCTAAAGTCGCTTTGGGACTCTGCTGATCGGATTAGAGTAGCTTTATTAATTTTAAAATTATTCATCAAAATTATCACCCGAAAAAAAACTTTTAAACGTAATGGATGCGATACTCTAGAATTATCATCAGTAAAAAAAAGTACTACAAAGTGTTAGTACAAAATTAGACTTAGGTAATTGCAGTACGTTTGGATTGGCATAAGCCAAATTCAAATGTTTAGTTAATTATTTATCAGTTAATTTGTATGGAGTTTCGAGAAGAGCTCCACGATCGGTTAGTAAAAAATATTTAGTCAGTAATAGTTAATAAAGAATATTTAGTCAATATTTAGTCAAGGAAAGAGGGAAAGGAGGTCGTTCCAGGCAGAATTCTGGAGAGCCCTATTACCCTTGAGCATTTTAGATAAGTTATTAATTAATTAATTAACTATCTCAGCCAATTTGGAGACCCCACAAATAAAATAGCTACAAAACGACAGATTCGCGATGTTAAATAATTTATCGTGACTTATTTAAACTATAATTAATTATCCTGGGAAGCGGCGCCACATAGTTGGTTTATGCGCTATATAAATGCTGTAAGGGAAGCGCCCATGGCCAGAGGGGCTAAATACATGGTCTGGCGTTTACAAAGCTTTCGAATCCGATTCGGACACGTAAAATATCGTCAGAATAACGTCTAAATGCTTTTAAACATTTCTTGTATCGGTAAATATGAAAGTAAATAATTATTATCAAATTATTACACAATCAATTCAGCCATCCGTCCAGATATTTTCCAATCACTATACTTCCTGGCACATCGGGGAGACAAATGAGTCTGCTTCTACAGTCGCTGAGTTCACAGAGGGATGACTCATTGAAGGCACTCTTCTTTGTCCCATTATTATTCCCATTGTTACGCTCCAGTGCCTGCAGCTGTGAAGCCCAAGAAGGAACATGATTCTATGATATATACATTTTACCGTTCGAATTGTAAATCATTCTCTGATCTGAGACAATTCATTTGGAAATATTTTGAAAAATAATATTCTTCATTATGATCTATCATGAAAACGTGTGTGCTTGGAAATGGATAAATGGAAATGTGCCAAGTAGAACTATTGTCTTCTTTCCAGGCCTCGTATCAACGGATGAATGGGCCTTGTGATATTTAATAAAGTTCCTAGAGCAGGGAATTGTAGAGGCAGATGTTTATCTATCGGGGATGGATTATTCGTTTTGGAATTCTCGGAAAGTCTGGTCGTAAAAAAATTATAAAAATATAAAAAAAAGTATTTCAAAATTAGTATTATTTCAAATTGAACTTGAAAGTGAATTTTAAAATGTTCGAAAGTTATTTTTCAATTCTTGCAATCCTGAAATTCATGTTAATTTCTCATCGAATCGTCATCGCTAACTATTACGTCACAAGTAAGAATTTCTTCTCAACTGTTGGATGGCCTATTCGCCTTATTAACTAGTTTAAATTGTCTAACATGTTTTATAAACGATTGCTATTTGATTTATAATACTGGGAATCGAAGAAGAAATAGTTTTTGCAAAAATCTGAGATGAAACAGTGAGATAAACTCACTTATTGGTTGGTTTTACTTGCAGAATGGCTTTTGGTCGACCTATGAGCGATTGGTTATATGATCTGAACCAGCTACACTCATTCAATTTAGCTACTAGTTAATTACTAAAGACATAAAGCTTGTTCTGCATTAAGCGTAAGCTTTAAATAATTTGTTTATTCGACAGAATTTACTAAAGATGCCTTGAAGTGGTCGAATACCTTTTCACATATTGTTATTTAATTATTTACGAGTTGTATGAAGAGAGATCAATGATCTAGATTTTTTCTCTTCTGGGATCTCTCGTCTTGGTCCTCACTCGGTATTTTAGAATTGTGTTCTGTGCGCGATCTTTGCCACTGAAAGTAACATTTCCTACTGTGATAATTGAGGCAGACACAATTTCGATTTGACATTGCGATGATATTACTGAAAATTAGTAGTTCACATGGAGGTGATAAGATATGGAAGGATGTGAGATTATTGGAAGAAAGTATATTTGATTAATGAGAGGAAGTACATGGATAGCGGTTGTTGAGTGGATTAGCTTGCCGGATCGATGATGGAGTTTTGAGGTTATGATTGGTTTTTAGATTAGTTGTTTTGAGACGGTTTTTATAAATTTAATGCGAGGTAATTTCATTAGTGGCGTGTTCTCAATGTTGGATTAATTTAATAAAGGCGTGTTAATTTATTAATGACGTGTTAATTTATTAAATCACGTGTTGATTTATTTAATGGCGGATTAATTTTTATTTGTCGCGTCTCGTCGTTGAATGAATCTGTAATCTGGCCTATTTTTAGTGTTGTTTAGTGTTTGAAGTTTACGAGTCGATCTGCCCTAGTTAGAGTGTCTTTTAAAGATTTCAAGTGGCGGCAAATCACTTTATTTAGTTTTGTGACTTATTTTATTACTTTTGACTTTCAGCCTAGGGTTGAACGAATGAGTCTCGCTGGCATGTACTGGTTTACCACTGGTTTACATTTAAGATGAGAATAACTTTTATTAGAGTTTTTCATTCTCAGGTATTGTTACTGCTGATAGATGATATTTATTGGTTGTTATAAGTTATGAGACATCACGTATGCCTAGAAGTGGCATTTTAATAATTGGATATGTTTCTCTGGAACACTTAACTTGTCATGCTATGCTAAAATATGTTGGAATGATTAGGATATGGATTGCAATGACAAAAACCTTGTGATGTTTTTTCTATGCTTTGGAAAAAGGACTTAAAATGCAATGGTTCTAAATTGTTTGTATTCTTGTGATCTGAAAGTAATGCAATTCTCTGAAACTGTGAGGATGATGGCAGATTGAATAAGGCTTCAAGTATTTAAATGTAAGTGTTTATGAAACACTGATTAAGCATCAATTAATTTCTTAACTTAAACATAATGCAACATCAGCATCACGATCAAACCTTTCACTTTTCATTACAGCATATCTCCAGGACTCGTGCAGGTGCAAAGCCATAGACGAACTCCGTTGCGAACCTTTCACGTTGGACTTGTCTTCGACTCAAGATCACCAGACCCGAAGGACGGAACAACTCTCTGGTTTTGTTCAACTGTCTCGAGATCCGAGAGACTTCGGCAGAGAATTCTACTGCACCTTCGTCATCAGGGCACCACCATACATGCACGTACGAGCCAGGATCATCGGCCTAGATCTACCGCCGGCTCCAGGCCACTTTTCCAGCTCCGGCGATTCTGTTAACTACAGTCCGCACAGGTACGTCTCCACCGACCGAAGAGATGGAAAGACGGATGGACGAGCAGAGGAAGGTCATCGGGAGGAGAAGGAAAGGAAAGGCCTGAGGATGGTCTCGGGGTGCGTGTCGAGCGTACTCCAAATCTACGACGCGTCGAGCAGCAAGGATTTTCGAGACCAACTCATCGGTAATGAGATTCTCGTCTGGAGACTTTTTAGGATTTAACGAATATGATTTTTAAATCACGATAGTTACAACATAACTTATGACATCATGAATAATTTGGAGGTCATTTGTATATTGTCGTAACCGTGTGCTCAGGGGTATGCTCCGAGTGCCATGCAAGTTTTTAGCTCGAGGGTTGCATTCCACCTTGCCACACTAAAATAGCAGTCTGCATGTTTTGGAAGAGGTCTTTATAAATGCACAGAAAGCTCTGCCTTCACAGGAAAACATGGTACTCAAAGAAACATATAGTCAAAAGGATTTGAATGATGATAAAAGAAAAATTAAAAATAAAATGATGCCGTCAAATTTCAGGAATCTGTGGAAACGATCTTCCTCAGCAGAACTGGTTCGAATCCTCGGGCAGCCACCTCACCCTGTACTACCAACACGGCCCTGAAGTTGCCAACGAGAAGAAATCTTTCAACTTGACGTTCACGGTGTTTTCAAGACGAAAAAGTTATTTTTTGTAGATGTTTTGCAGACTTTTGTTTTGTTTTTTAGTGAAAAGCACTTGAAGGATGTTGGCGAAGTTATTAAAAAGTTGTTAAAAGTTGTAATGGTTAGAGTTACAATGTTGACTTTAGTTTTGACTTTAGCCGAGTCAGACTTAAAAGTTGTCTTTGTGGAATAAAGATGATTTTCAATAAATTAAAGTATTTTTATCTCATTTTTTTTTGTTTTCTCGTCGAAACTCAATTTATGAAGAAATGGACCATCATCTTGAATTTAATAATTACATTTAATTACATTTAACAAATTTTAACAATTATACTTTAAAAGGATACCTTAAATTTTAAATGTTATGATTTATCAACAAATCAATGGTTGATTGATGCATTATGAAACCATTTCTCATGCCAGACGGTTGCCATGACAACGAATTCCAGTGCGCAGACGACACTCTCTCATGCATTTCCTTCGACATGGTTTGCGACGGGCTCGAAAACTGCCTCGACGGATCGGACGAGACGCAGGGGTTTGACTTGTGCCCGGCATCGAGACACATCTGTGAGTGATTGTGATATTATGTGTGTGCTTTTGTCTGTACAATGTTGTATATTAACTCGTCTATTATTGTTTTTATACAAATTGTTCACTGTCTGAGTTATTGTGACTAGGTCTGGGGTGTCTGATTAAGGTTAATTTCGCAGACATTTACCATGGAAATACACAAATAATTAACAGTTTAAGTTAACTTGGTTATATAATAATTAACGATATTGTAATATTTTATAATGTGATGTAATGTTTGATTTTGATTATATGATTTTATAAAATATTTGCATATGTTATAATTATAAGTATTATTAAAGATTATAGATTTGATTTTTGATTAGGTGTTTCTGATTGTCATACGGAATGTTGTGATATGCATTAAGAAATAATAAACTTTTACGAGTCTGATAAATGGTTAACTAGAGGATAATATTTTTTATATTTTTATAACTCTTCAAACAAATCATTTATTTATTATTAAATGTTAATAAATATAAATAAATATTAGATAAAAATAATTATTAAGCGAGCAGATGAGTTGAATAGACAACCAATAAGAACAGAGTTGCATCAGGCTGTTTTTCTTCTGTGTAGATCTTAATTCAGTGCGATGTATGTGTAATTTGTTTTACGAAAATATAAGACAACCCCCGAAAATAAGCCTTATCGAGTCTTTTGGATCAAAAATTACTGTAAGACACTGTATTATTATAATTAATAATATAATATAATTATTAATAATAGCAATCAGTTATGCTGTATTCACTTCGTTATTATTGTTAATAATATCATGTAGTTATTAATAATAGCAATCAGTTATGCTGTATTCACTTCATTATTATTGTTAATAATATCATGTAGTTATTAATAATAGCAATCAGTTATGCTGTAATCACTCTTCAACAGCTGACCCTCTGATTGGGGGCATTGTATCCTCGGCGATATTTCTTTCCCTCGTCCTGATGCTCGTACTTTCCGTCTCCTGCAATCGCAGGAAGAGCAAACCACAAGTCGTTCACCAATCACCAACAACTCAACAGCAACAGAACGATAAGCCGAGCGACATTGAGGTTGCCTTCGAAGACGACAAACGACATGGCGGCTTAAAAGTTGCCAGGTCCCCGTCATCCGTCACCTATGCCAACTTGCTGCCGGTCTCTGCTTCCACCCCGACCAGCAGCACCGAACGGACTGGCCTCGTGCAAACCCTTCCCCGCTCGACAAGTCGAAGGACGATCCAAACCACCCCGCAACCTCTGACTCCCTCGTCTCCTCGCCAGATTCAAGGCGTGAGGAAGGTCACCCCAAGACTGGAGAGGCGGAATGGGTTCAATGCCCCTGATGATGTCGTCGCGGATTCCCAACAGGTCCTTGGCACAATATTTGGATCGTCCGTTAGGGTGAGGAAATAGGGTTATTTGGTTGGATTGATTTTTTGTATTATAATAATAACATTAATAATAATAATACTGATTACATTTATAATAATATTAATTATTTTGGTTTTGGGGATTATGGTTTCCGTATTTCATTTCTTGTTTTTTATTATATTTACTCGTCATCACTTTAGAACATCAATTAAATGTCTGAAATTAAGTAATTAATAATCAACCCAAGCACGACTTTTTTTGCTCTTCAGCCGATAATCATAGACGCCCAAACCCCCGTGTCCAGCAGGGGCACCCCGACGGAAATCCAGCCGACCGGTACAACCCTCATCCTTTACAGCAACAGCATCAACAACATCCCCCTGTATTCTCCACGGTTTCTGAGGCACACCGAGGCAAAACTGTTGTCGCCCACTCATCCGCCATCTTACAGTTCTTTGTACCCTGAGAGCCAGAAGTAGAATCTTGAGCCGAGTGTATTGTTTGTTGTTGTCGTTGATTAACATGTTCGTGCTGGTTAAGGGATTTGTCATTAACATATTCATGTTATTCAGCAGTGCTATCATTAACATATTCATGTTATATTCAGCAGTATTGTCATTAACATATTTGTACGTGATGTATTTTTTTTTGTAGCAGGTTGTTATAAGGACCTTAAATGTTCCTTGTTAAATGTAATGAAGGAATTGAACTGGTTATAATTAATTAGCAAATTGTTAAGGATGTCTGAATCTGTCGTCCATTTCTTATTAACAATCATTAGCATATCGTTTTACGTGTTCTTGTTTAGCTTTTGTGTTCAACCGTTTATTGTCGTTTGAGGTTGTTGTTTTGTTTGTTTTTGAGTCTTAAACTTGTTCAATTTTAACCAAGTATTTGTTTTTGTCGACATAGTTTTGAGAATTGGTCAGTTCTGAGACATTATAAAAAAGCATACGTATTTCGACATTTTTATGAACATTTTTGTTGCACATTTTATCATTCAGAGCTGTGCAGTTACTGAATAAGAGAACTTTTAAACGAATTCCACAAAATTCCTAATAAATTCAAAAATCTGAAACTCTCACTACAATGCTGCTACAAATGTAACATGTTGTATGAGCAGGTCGAGAAGGTTTGCGTTTGTTGATTTTGAACCAAGGAAGCTCACTGTCCTAGTTATTTTGACTAGGACTGCAGATTTATATTCGTTAACGGGCAATTACCTTAAGCAGGTTAACAGTCGAGTTCAATGAAAGCTTCCTTAGGTACTTAGTTTTGTTTTCAATCGCTTGTAACTTGTTCAATCTTTAGAAACAAGTCCATGATAAAAAAAAATTATTTATAATATAAAACAAGGTACTAATATTTATGTAAATTATATTTCATATAAAATAAATTTTAAATTTTGAATGAATTCAAAATCATTTCAATCAAACCAGTCACAAATTTGATAGAAATTTCTATCGAAATTTATTTGAACATATTTTCATAATTAAAGTATTCACTTCTTAATGTTGTTAATTTCAAAATTGTTAAAACAAAACTTGAAATAACTTGATCGTTATCCATCCTTCTGCAATATTTAATTAGATTTTAGTAATTATTATTAAACAATTAAAATTTATTGTTAGCTACTTCGTTCATGTTCAATGATTGCTGTGCGTCTGGTATGTCAGATGATAGTCTTCTCAGAGACACCATTTCATACCCTAAAAAAATCAATATTTTAACATGGTTATACAGTAACTAATGCTATTTTATATTTTATAATTTGATGATTTGATGTAATATTTGATTTTATTTTGTTGCCATCATATTTCAATCCAGCTTATCAATATCACTTAATAAATTAATTGCATATATTATAATTATGTTTTAATTTAAAATGATATTAAAGATTAATTTGATTTCACAATTTTGATTAGTATTTCCGATTGTCATGTGGAATGTTGTGGTATGCATTAAGAAATAATAAAGTTTACGTATCAGATTAATTAATAATTAATTAGAGAGAAAATGCATATTTTTATAACTTTTCAAACAAATCATTTATTTAATATTAAATGGTAATAAATATTAAATATTAATAAACAATAATTATAAACAAATATTAAATATTAATGATTATTAGTTATACAATCAATAACTCCAAATACAATACTTTTGATGTTTAAATTCTAAACTCACCGCTTTAGAAGAAACAAGGATCTTACACTTATAGGGAGCTTGACATTCCGAATCCTACAATCAGTAATCATAATAAAAACATATAGGTAGGTACACATTGTATATTTGAGGCTAATATTATTATTTATTATATATATTATTATATGATTATGTTGCTATTGGACGCAAACCTCAATTCTTAAACAACTTACATTCTTGCACACTTCGCCCATGCCTTTCTTTTGCTGACAATTCAGGCCTGTTAAAATGTGGAATTTTAAAAGTTTTTTATAAATTCAAAATTCAAAATAGAGAGTGCTGATACAAAATGAATCATCATATTGAAGACCAAACCTTGAAAACAGGCACCAAGGATTGCCAAAATGATGAGACAGATCAAAATTTTCCTCATGATTATCAGAGACGCAAGTCTGATGCAGTTTGTGCCTTTTATCAACTTCTCTTGCTTCGATTACTCATTGAGGAGTTGTTGTTAGCGGTTCAACGTTGTCCTTGTAAAGGTCCCAGGTTTCGGAATTTTTTAATGTGCAAGATGGTTGAAGATTCGAAAATATTTCAGTTGAAATGCCTATAAACATTAAAACTTATGATGTGGCTGATGTTTAAAGTAATTATTATCGATTAACATGCTATGAACACATGTTATTCTCGTCATAAATGTTCGTTAAATAATAATTATAAAAAGTTATAAGTAATTGGTAGTTATTATAGTATTAGTAATAGTAATTAAGTAAAAGTTAATAACGATGCCATATACAAAATAACGTCAATAAAGTTGTGATATCAGTATCCACTATGCTATTTTCGTGTAAAAACGGTAAGATGGTGAAATCACCGCCATCATCATCATCATCATCATCATCATCACATCATCATCATCATCATCATCATCATCATCATCACATCATCATCATCATCATCATCATCATCACCACCACCACCACCACCATCATCATCATCATCATCATCATCTCATCATCATCATCATCATCATCATCATCATCATCATCATCATCAACAACACCGTTGCTTATAACTGAACAACATTTGCTTCAGATGTTCACGGCGACCTGACATCGCCCTAATAACCAATTTTAATTGCTGTTTGTATTAATTTAAACAAAATATAAACCATGTTTGAGGAGAGAAAATTGAAAGAATTCGAGTTAACAGAATTCAAATTTCTCTCAAATTGTCAAAACAGTGTTAATTGTGTTTTTTTTTGTTGTAAAACCATGCAATACGATTCTTTCCCAAGATTAATTTTGACAACTTTGCGGAAATTAAATAACTTAAAAATGATTAAATTTCATAGTAATGAGCTTTAAAAACGTTTAATTTAAAAAAAAACAACTAAAAAAATTAATTAATATTATTGCTTTATATTTAGCATCTTTTTCGTCCGAAAGTGTTGACGACTAGACTCACGCCAACTCATCCAGTCATAACAACAGAGACAGACATTCTTAAAGACAGCAAATTCTTCATCTGACATTCAAACAAATACAATTCTATTTCTTGAATTAGAAATTATGGAGAACCCATCCAACAGCGTGGCTCAGACCCAAAACATGGATTCCAAAGTTGTTGCACCTGCCAAAGAGGATAAAAAGAATGAAGTACGTGTTTTGTACTGCCTTTCATGCAATTGTAAGTACTCTTTTAAACCTGGTGATCGGTTGTATTGCTCAAAGTGTGATTTCATTATATTCTCGAAGAAGCAGATGTGAATTGAGGGCAGGTATTTTCAGTTTAAAAATTATCATTGAGATTTATTAAAATAAACAAACTAGACATGAGATGCAATTCTTGTTTCTTTATAAATTGATATTAAACTATTTGAGTCATAAAAATTGACTGCGAAATATGACATCGCAAAAGGTGGAAATCAAATAAACCGCATCGGGTGGTTTCCAATGTTAACTTTAACGTTACAACATCACACTTATTAATAAAAAATTTTTACTATCATATTTAAAAAAATAAATTTAAAAATTTGTCATTAAATTATTGTCAAAACATTCAATTCATTTTTAGCAATGTTTATAGACATCGATGGTGTGTTTTTTAAAATCGTTTTCTTAGAGTGGAATGTGAACTGAACCTTTAATACTGATTAATTAGTTTTAAAAAAATATTGCGCGTTATTTTCAATATTTTCGGATGAGAAAATTGTGACCTCGACCACGATTTTATTACCGCATTCATTATATTATTCGCCATTAAAACTCAGCATTATCTTGCTGCAGGGAATTTTAAAAATATAAAGACTCACTAAAGCAGTCTCTGTTTCCACGGTTGATTCTGCAACTGTTGCCCATTTCTAAGTTACACCAAATATCCACTTCAGCAAATGTCTGTAATTGATGTATCGGAGCTGATTTCAAAATGGGAAAAACACTTGAACGAGAAGATCATTACCAATTATAAGTATGTTTTTTTTATTTTTGCAACCTTTTTGTGATATTTGTGATGACATCCTGTAAGTGGTTTTAGTTGAGTTTGAAAATTGAATTTCATTTCTTACTATAATACAAAGTCCTACAGCAGCACTAACTTTGATTTCAGGCTAATACTTGAAAAAAGAGACTCATTCAAAGCCGTTCAAGATGAGTATCTCAATCTGAAGAACACGTTGGAAAACATCTCAGAACTCAAGTTGAACTCTTTGACGACACAAGTTGACCTGGGCCAACTCACTTTCTGTTCTGCACACATGTGAGTACATATAATAATAATAATAATAACACCTAATTCGTAGCAATTTATGATTTTGATGATAATCAATAATTAGTATTACATATTTTTTAACAAATCATTTCCCATATCATTCACTTTTACCAAGAATTTTTTTTATTCAATTTTTGCTTAATTTAAAAAAATTTACCTTAAACTAATAGAGTTTATTCATCTAGGAAATGACTTAACTCAGCTTCGAATCCTTTCAGACAGGACACGAGCAAAGTCATGGTCCTGGTTGGCCTCGGAATCTTCGTCGAGCTGACGATACCCGAAGCTCTCGACTTCATCGACTCAAAGATCAAACTCTTGCAGGGGCAGATCGACGGGTTTTCTAATCCTCTGGCGAGATGCAGGAAGGACATCATCGAAGCTACTGAGGTAGGTTGGATCTGGAATGGCTGGCTGAGATTTTTTGGCTTGAGTTGTCAATGTTGCTGCTGTTATTGTTGATGTTGCTGATGTTGTTGCTGCTGTCAGTGTTGATGCTGTTGATGTTGCTGCTATTGCTGTTAATGTTGCTGATGTTGTTGAATATTAATGTTTTGCTTTATTGCTTACATGTGTTCGTTCTGCTTAGAGTAAAATTGAATAAATTAGTGATTTGATTTTTTTTTCAGCGTCTGGGAAAGCTGCAGAACATCTGAAAACGTTTTCGACAGTTTCTTGTTTTGTAAAAAATAAATAAATTGACTTTCGCTTTTGACTCACTTTTGCTCTACAGAGTCTAATCACGTTAATCTTAAGTGGCAATGTCGTGCATATTAAAATACTTTTAGCTGTTGTCGATAGTTGCAATGAACTTGAGTCATTTTATAAAAATTGCCAAGAAATTCCTTCAAGAAATCACACGACCCTCCGGCTAAGGAGATTGTTGGAGTTATTTTGCATGAGGACATGTAGGACACTGCTGCAGCAATTTTTTTTCCATAGAAATTTTGACAAAGAATGTTCTGGCAAAAAATCAATTCCAATTTTTTTTGGGTCATTATTTAAATAATTCAGCTAAAATACCGATTAAAATAAAATCAATTTCTTAACGAAATTAATGAATGAGATCCTCGTTTACTTTTACTGTTTTGGTTGGTGCCTTAATTTGTGGGTGTCAGCCGGTTGAGCCACTCTTATCTGTGGGGCTTTCGTCTGCCTCTTGTTGACATCAGAAACGGCCGATTATTTAGATTGCAAGCGATGGATCACATCCGCATTCCAAAGGTTTGTAAGGACTTCAAATTTGAAAAACCCAACTATTTATCCCCTAAATATGTCTACAATAACAGTAATCATTGTCTTAATCCTCAAAATTGAGATTTACGTGTATAATTTCAAAGGAACTAAAGGGGACATTTTTTGATGTGATGATTATTTCTTTATTTCAAACGTTTATTTACCTTGATAGTGATGTCTAATTGGTAACAGAAAATGACGAATACAAAGTCAACGGATTTCTGTTAATTAAAAATTTGTTAAATTAAGTTTTTAAGGATTTTGGCTATTTTAAACGATTATTGACCCAAATCCATAAATATTTAGTTTCTTATTTAGCAAGTTCTTTAAAGAGTTTAGCCAGACTTAAGATTATGGAATTTTTTCAAAATCAATTGTTTATAATTAGAATTAGTTTAAATAGTTAATGTGTTAAGATTTAATATATTTGACTGGGATCTAATATTACTCACAAATAACACAGCTTAATGATTTTTGCTTCTTTTTATCACACTAATTCTTCCAACAAATTTTTCTGAGCGATAGAAACTTTCCTTGTGACGTTCATTTTCAACGAAACGGTCCTTTTGTCAGCACTGGGTTTGGGCATTATTGGTATGTGCCATTACATAGGGGCCTCCACCAACCAGAGAAACTTGCCAAGGGTGGGGCAGAGGCTTAGGGACCTCTGTCTGGATCAATCTGGCACTGTAGTACAGCGGTTGTAAGCTATGATAATTGTGCGAATGCATCTTAAGATTTCTTTAGTTGAGCCATTCGGATAGCACCATACTAACTATTATTATTATTTTTAGCACTGACTAAATATTCATTCAAATTTTTTACTTTACGAAACTATATCTTATTTTTATGCTATAATTTTTACTTTAAAACACTTATAAAATTGGTTCTAATAATAACTAATATTTTTGTGTTCTTAATTATCTTGGTCAGATATTTGTTTAAGTGCTTTTAAAACTTAAGATTTAATTGAAGCGGAAATTCTTTGAACATCGATTATTGAATTATTATAAATTATGTAATATTGTATAGAGGTGAATTTATAATATTTAATGTCAACTTTGTCAATAAATGTCAAGGAATCATTTTTAATCTCCAGACTTGAGGCATTTTCATTGAAGTTTCGTATATATTTCTCAGTAAGTAGGAAAACAAAAAGGAAACTCCGTCGGATAGATTCTCTCGAGATCAAAAACAAATCATTTCAAAACGATTAAATAAAAATAATAAAATTTACGGCGCTAGAACCTTGTCCTCCAAGCGCACCAGATCGGGATGCGCTAAGCTGAGCAGGCTTTGATGCTAAGCGCTAGGGAAGGCAGAGAATCAATAAAAAGAGATCACCATAGAAAAGAGAAAGGGGGGAATATAAAAACCAGAAAGAGAGAGATCCTGATGGATCCAGGAGAGGAAGGGATGGACATTATAGGCCGTGATGAGGCTGTCAGATGCTCACTTCTGTCGATTGATGCAAGTTCATTCTGACCGCCTCAGGACCAGCTTTGCGAGAGTTTTTCTCTTGGTCTCTCTTTCTGCATCTGGTTTACTCGACGGAAAAAAAACACGCTCCTCTGAAATATGGACTCTTTAATACCTGTCGTAGGTGGAGTTATGGGAAGATGGAAGCAATTCTATTCCAGCGTCCAGTCTGGCGCCAATCACCATGGCGACAGGAAGACGACCGCCAGCGAAGATGCTAACAACAACAGCAACAACTCCAAAACTATCAACGACCAAAACAACAACGACGACGACGACAACAACGCTGTTGCCCAGAGCGGTATCTGTGCCGCCAGGGAGGGTTTGTTGTCTGTTCTAGGAGATCAGGGAACTCTGGCTGACATCGGCAAATGTCTGGTCGTCAATGGCAACGGCGCCGCCAACATGATCTTAGCGACGCTGACGAAGTTTAGACGCGAGGTCGAACTTACTCAGATGATCAATCTGCCTGTCTCTCTGTCGAATTACGTTGTCAATCAAATAGCAGACTTCATTTTCCTCGACGAGAACAAGAAACAGGTTTGTCGTCTGCTTGGGTGATGACGGCTAATAGGGGCGGGAACCAGCCAAGTGCCTCGGGTGACGGGGTAGGGTCAGTATGGGGTAGTATGGGGATATATGTGTATGGGTGTTGGAATTAACTTACTTAAATTAACTGACTTAACTAAAGCGAAAGCAATTAGGTTATTCCAACTGTGAACCTCTTGGGGTTTTTTTACGACAAGTTTCCTTAGAACTATGATTCGTATATGTGACGT
>JAJTWR010000473.1:485000-497500 GCA_021613335.1 Whitmania pigra
TTGAACCTCTGGACATTAATGGCACGAAACCTCGTTTCGTATTTTATGGCTAGGAGATTATTGAGCGGAGGAATGCTAGTGGTCTGATGAGATGTCTGGAAGAACTTCATCTTGTCTTGTCTCTGTCTTGATCCCAGCCTTGGCCTTGGTCTTGGTCTTGGTAGCCATCTGTGCGGTGTTCTGAAGCAAGGTTGTCTTATGAATTGTGCGAGTTTTGACCGAATAAATTTAAACCAAAAAAAAAACCTGTTGGCAAGTGAGACTTTTAAATCGCTTTCCAGTGTAAAGGAAAGTCTTTTAAAATAAATAAATAGATTGATTTATGTGTGATAGTTTGTTTAAATATTTATTAAAGTTTGTGTTATTAAAAATAACCAAAAAAGTAACAACGATAAATGATATTATTGTATTGATATGATAAAGATGATGAGGATGATGATTAAATGTCAGAAAATACAGAATTCAGAATGATCAAGGATTGTTAATCCTGCTATCGGAAGACTTGTAATATAATCAAAAGAAACTTATTTAGGTGTGATTATTATTATTATTAGGGAAGCATAAATTTTGCTCAATTTATTCAGAGTTTATTTATTTTATTTTATTTTATTGCTGCATTATAATATCGACGTAATATTGATATTTATTGGGGAAATATTCACGAGAGAGCATAAAAATGGAACATCCTGGAAGACCTTCACAAATCATAGTTATGAAGTTTCCTATCTCTCCAATTCAATATGAACCATTAATAATTTAAATATATTTATTCTTACAATATCTGTTCATCTCAATGACAATCACACCTAAGGGTAGGTAAATTAATATTCATGAGAAGCTCAGCTGTGACAACATCATTGGAGAATTTAGAATTTTGTTGCAGAATTTTAAAGCGACATTTAAAAACTTGTTAAAAAGGATAGTTTTGCGAGGTGCTATTTTGTGCTTTTTCTATCATTTTTGATCAACAAAAAAGAATTCTTTAACGGGAAATTTGTAGTAGGTGTCACATGGGATTATATAGGCACAGACACATAAAAAAAAGAATGCGCTATAAAAATTAGTCATTGGGAAAAACAATTGCAAACATCTTCTAAGAGATCAAAAGGAACCAACGAAAATAAATAAAAAAACAGCAAATCTCTTCTCGTAAACAAACGGAGGCAAGGAAGAAACGAAAGAGCAGCCCATACCAAGTCAGCCCTTTTTGAGATTCTGATGCTGAACATTGCTCTGATGATGTCTTGACTAATGATGCCTGGGGAAAGCGCTCAATAAACTCCACCCGTGGAGCTGGTAGGAAGTAAACATCGAGAGTGGGCATCGTGTTTACGACGAGGACGTGGTCAGCCATTTTGGTCTGCTCCGATAATTTATGGGGATTTGTGTGAGTAAAAAGACATATATATATATGCTTGTTGGTATATAAATAAATGTACAATAATGTTAATAATAATATTACATGTCATTGTTGCTGTTATTAATCATCAACGTCATATTAATCATCGTTTTGTCATCATCATCATAGCTGTCGTCGTCATCATCATCATCATCTTTATTATTATTAGACACGATTATATTTATTTACAACCACATCATTGCAAATCCCGTCCTTTATGCATCCCCGTCTAAAAGGTCACAGGGCCCATTCTTTTACCCTCAAGTAATTCATCAGATTCTGCCTCACATCATCCTGAATAAATAATTCAGAGTTTTTGAGAAGCCAAACGTGCCACACAATGGCATGTCATTATTCAATTTATTATTATTATTATTGATGTAATTATTATTATCATAATCATCAATATAATTTTTTTTTTACAAAAAATATTCCACAGAATTTTTTGTCTATTTTAACTTTAAAAGACAATATTTAACTTTAAAATACCTTAAAAATAATAAAAAGAAAATAAACATAAAACTGTTTAAATATTTAAGAATAGAATTTTACTGAACAAAATTATCCCAAATTGGACTCAGCCTAGATTTACTATGATCATAAGAACTACCTTAGTTAGATTGTAAATCCTGAATATTATCTTGCCTAGGAAATAATTACTATTATTAATATTATGATTGAATTAAATAATTATTATTACTAATATTATGATCAAGTGAAATTGTTATTAATATTATGTTCGAATTAAATAATTATTGATTAACTTTCCCAGGCATTGTAATGGTTTGTAATTTCCAGCACTTTTCTCTTTTAACAATTTTCTAAAGGTACTACATAATAGGGGGTTTATATGTTTAAACTGGGTGTACGATGGGTTATAGCTGGAATATTGACTCTATTATTGGTCCGGGCTGCCGAAAGGGGTGGAGGCAAATGCTCAGGGGCTGGTAATTTATTTGGAGCATGTCCAAGTTTCAAAGTATTGTCCAAATTACAACCACCACCTCACATTATACGTTTTCATTACCAAATTGACATAACATAGGGTCCGAAATTTATGTCGGAGCATCTGACTGCAGGGCTATGGCCAGGATACTGGCTTTGTTACATGGTAGGAGTTATTACCCTTGCATATCCCTCCATAAAGTTGTTAGCGAGAGGTCGCAATTTTACAAACAACTGGCGAAATTGTCAGCCAGTTTGTCAAAGAAATTTCTGTTTTCATTCCTGTCACTTTAGAGCTTTCAGTGGCATGACATCCGTTTTACCTGTGATGATGTTGTCAACTTTTTGTCCTCAACACCTGAGTCAATTTGGAAGCTTAATTATTTGCGGACTTTTATTCGCTCGTTCATTTATGAGGAGTGATGGAGACTTTGATGTTGTTGTTATTCATGTCGATGTTGTTTGGACTTTTTAGGTTTGGTTTATTATTATTATTATTATCGTCATCATTATCATTTACTGAAATTATGTCAACCTGAGTTTTTACTCGACTACGATGTCATCGACACAATTGATGTCTATTAACAATACCGGTAATTAGTAGCATAAGTGTTGAGATTAGTTTAGACCTCAGTTATTATTATACAAGTCATCATCAAGAGGATACAACGATTCGTATTACATGCAATTAATAAACAATTATTCTTTCAGCATGCAAATTGATGATTGTTTTTGTTTGCATCGCTTCAAAGTGTAAATAATAACAACAAAATTATAAAAAAAAAACAATTATTTTTAACTGACCAATATAAAGTTGAAAACGACATCTTAAAAAATTATTAATATTGGGTTGTTCCATAAGTTTGTGCAGTTTCATGAAACTATTTTTAATACAATGACTTTTTGCTATTCGGGTAAGCGTTATATACCATTAGAAAGCCCCTAACTCTGCTCTATGAGATATTTGCTTATTTAATATATTCTATTATTATGTTTTGTCTTTTTTGGAGCCCTAAAATGGTCAAGTTGACAAAAAATCGGATTTTCGCCTTTAATCGAGGTCAAAAAGCGAGTGAAACTGCCAGAGATATTTGTGCCGTGTGTGCAGAGGATGCTGCCATAACCATGACCATAATAAAAAACATTTACCAATCGACAATCTTTGACAAAAATTGAGACTCGACCTAAGGATATCTGGAAAAATGGAATCAACAAACTGGTGGAAAGATGGGACAAAGTAGTGAACAATGACGGAGAATATACTAATAATAATAATAACTGATTGAATTTGTTGTTATTCTATTGTTGTTAAATTTTTTTAAAAATAAATATTCAAAAAAAGGGCATGAACTTATGGAACAACCTAATAAACTAAATTGATTTTTTTTTAAATTATTATAAAAATATTAATTACATCGAGGTTACATAAATTATGACATAATTTCTAATTAACTAATGATACAAAGCTATGTCTTGATCAGACTCCAACCGGTCTTCCTTTTGTCTTGATCCTCAAGAGCAAGACCATGTCGCAAGACCATACCAAGACAACTGTTATTTTCAATCATCAAAACAAATGGTTCCAGAATTAATGACTTCCAGTTTTTCCATTAGATGGGAATTCCCCGCGTGGCTATTTACAGCCGGACGCTATGAGATAATTTTTTTTTAAATTTTTTTTTGGCAAATTGATGGGTTGTGTGAGCAGTGAGCCAGAAGTCATTCACCATTTCACTATCGTCATCATCATCATCGTCGTTGTCGTCATCATCATAATCATCATCGACGTCGTCGTCATCATCATAATCATCATCGTCGTCGTCATCATCATCATCATCATCATCATCATCATCATCACCATCATCATCCACCATTCTAGATTTCCCACATGCATATAGCCAGCCTCGAGAAGCATCCGGCAACGAGTTCAGGTCACCCGCTCCAGATCAGGGGCAAAAACTTCATGAATGCAGTGTTCATCGTCCCCAAGGAGAAGGACTGCCAAGATGTCTACCTCACACTCACTGCTCTGTGTAGGCCTGGTTAGTAGGGCAATTTAGATGCTGGTGATGATGATGATCTTGGTGGTGTTGATGGCGGTAGAGGTGATGATGATGATAATAACAGGAATTTGGAGAAAATTTAGAGCAGTTGTTCATATCATGAGCTCAACAACAACTGCAGCATCAAACACAGCTGACCAACGGTTGATTTATATAGCGCACCTTTAATTCAATCAGGACCACTCACCCAGAGAGCATGGGCTTCCTAATGCATTCAGGCGTGTCAGTTCCTTTTGATTAAATTTCCAGCTGAAGCATGATGATGATGATGATGAAGCATGTCTGAAGTCTTTTTTACCTTTTTTCCATTGGAACACCAGGGGAATCTGGGGTGTGGGGTGGAGTATGATAACACTGCTGCTGATGATGATGATGATGATAGCGGAGATGATGGTGATGATCGCGATGATGACGGTAAGTGAGTAGAAGGAAATTGCGATAAAATTCCACCTGGAAATTACCAGGAAATATAAAAAATGATTTGCAGCCTCCTTGAAAGCTTCCTTCTTCTTCTTCTGAACACTTTAACCCTGTGACCCTTCGAAATGGCAGTTTAAGACTTGCAATACGTTTTTTGTCCAGAGCACTAACTATATACTTTGGATCTCATGGAAATATACTCTTGGAACTATTAATAAATAATTAGTTAATTCATTTATAATTAATAATTTTAATAAATTAAATAGTTATTGAATAATAATTACAATAAGTTAGTTAGTAATTAACTTATAATTGTAACAAATTCATTAATTAGGCAGCAAATTAGTCAGCAAACGAAGTAGCTTATCGATTAATTAACTAACAAATTAAATAAATTTACGAATAAATCATCATTATATATAAACAAGCAAATCAATCTGATTATAATTAATTAACATATTAATCATAACAAATTAACCCAACAACTCCAGCCACCCTGGAAGACCTGTACGCCTTTAGTTACAGCGGGAATGATGCCAGTAAGAAGAGGGATGGATGGGATTATTACGACCTGCAATCGGAATACCTCAGGATGGGCGTGCCAAATGAGAACTGGAGTCTTAGTACGATCAACAAGGAGTACGAGGTTATGATGATGATGATGATGATGATGATAGTAATGATGATGACGATGACGATGATGATAATGGTAATGATTATTATTATGATGTGATGCTGGTACTTTCAATCCGATGCACTAACAATGACCCTACTGAGCACTTGAATTAGACCACTGGTCCTGGAAGGGTGAAATCCTCTTCTGTAAGACGTACGTCAGGATTGGGGCGATGAACAATGGTCTCGAGGGATATAATCCAAAAGATGACGCTTGCGTTGGGGGTGCCCAGACCCCATTGTAATTACGATTACCTCTGACCCTAGCTCTGCGACACCTACCCCAAGCACCTGTTCGTACCTGCAACATCATCCACTCCCATGCTCATCAGCAGTGCCAAGTTCAGGAGCAGAGGCAGACTACCTGTGTTGTCATACCTGCACAGGTTTAACCAGGTGAGGATTTTGAGTGTGCCTCGTTTTGTTATTATCTTCCTGTCTTCTTAATTATACATTACGAATAAATTAATTATTAATATTGTTGTTTAATTAGCGGTGCAATTGGTGTTTTTTGCTTGTTTTAATATTTTATGAAACGGTTTCGGTTTCGTGGTAATAAAGTCTTAGGAGTTGTATTAAAATTGGTGTGTTAGGTGTAGGAGTGTAATTGGCATTAATGACTTCTGAAATGGTGATGATGAAGACGATGACGAATGATAATCTAGGAATTGTTAACTTAATATGATCACTAAGTCATTATCATTAGGACAGGTAAATAAACTATTCCATGATCATCTCAGTATAACAACTAATGACCAATCAACTCTTATCCATTAAGATAACTATAATTATTAAAGGTTATTACTCAACTAACTAACTAGCTAACTAATTGATACTAACTCAATCACCGCAGGCCTCAATATGCAGGTGCAGTCAGCCTCTGGCAGGCTTCAGTGCCCGATGTCTGGAGGATGAATCGCTGTTCCAAGCCATCAGGAAGTCCAATCCTTCGTCCAAGTTCATCTTCGTCGTCGACACAAGACCCAGGGTCAGTTACTGTTTGTTTGTTTGTTTGGTTGGTTGTTTGTTTGTTTGGTTGTTTGGGTGGGTGGTGGGGTGAATGGGAGGAATTATTATTATATAATTAATATTGTAATAATAATATTATATTATATTATTTGTAATTATTACTTTATATTATTAATATATATTATTATTATAAGAATATATATTATATTATATTATTTGTATATAGTATTTTTATTATTTTTTTTTAAGACTTCTGACGAATATATATTATATTATATTATTTGTATATAGTATTATTATATTATTATTATTATTATTATTATTATTATTATTATTATTATATTATTATTATTATTATTACCATAATCATTGTTGTTGTTCACGTTGGTGAACGAATTATCAGTACATCCTGGCCAATTAATTACCAATTGCCATGGCAATCTTTCATTTTTTAAATAACCAATTTAATTGCAAATGGTTCCTTAAAAACAAACAAAATAAGAGAAGAAGAAGAAGAAGCAGTAATGGGAATTCTATTCCTCTCCGATGAGGACACGAAATGGTGCTTAAAAAAGTCTTTAAAATGTTTCATTCCACTCGAGAGATCTTAATGTATCTTATTTTATAGTTCTCAACAAAGTATTCAATGGGATCTTAATGTATTTTATTTTATGGTCCTCAACAAAGTATTCCATGGGATCTTAATGTATTTTATTTTATGGTCCTCAACAAAGTATTCAATGAGAACTTAATGTATTTTATCTTATGGTTCTCAACAAAGTATTCAATGGGATCTTAATGTATTTTATCTTATGGTCCTCAACAAAGTATTCAATGGGATCTTAATGTATTTTATTTTATGGTCCTCAACAAAGTATTCAATGAGAACTTAATGTATTTTATCTTATGGTCCTCAACAAAGTATTCAATGGGATCTTAATGTATTTTATTTTATGGTTCTCAATAAAGTATTCAATGAGATCTTAATGTATTTTATCTTATGGTCCTCAACAAGGTATTCAATGGGATCTTAATGTATTTTATTTTATGGTTCTCAATAAAGTATTCAATGGGATCTTAATGTATTTTATCTTATGGTCCTCAACAAAGTATTCAATGGGATCTTAATGTATTTTATTTTATGGTTCTCAACAAAGTATTCAGTGGTCTCCAAGATGTTGTCATGGAGTTGTGGAGAATGGAAGGAATTAATGAGTTTATTGTGAGAAATTATTAGTTAATTCTTGTTTTTTTTTAGAGGGACATCATCATCATCCATCATAATTATTATATATCATCATCATCCATCATAATTATTATATATCATCATCATCCATCATAATTATTATATATCATCATCATCCATCATAATAGGTAATTATGAGCAGTAATTATAGGTTGTAATTAACCATGAAATCACCATTCGCCAGATTAAAGCATTGATCATAATTATGACTTATAATTCAATATAGTCATTAGTATAAATGAATGCATGTAATCATAGTTATCGGTTATAATTCACCACAATGATTATGATCCCAGATCAATGCACTGATCATAATTACAACTCATAATTCAACATGATGACGATTATGATCCTAGATCAATGCACTGATCATAATTACAACTCATAATTCACCATGATGATGATTATGATCCCAGATCAATGCACTGATAATAATTACAACTCATAATTTACCACGATGATGATGATTATGATCCCAGATCAATGCACTGATCATAATTACAACTCATAATTCACCATGATGATGATGATTCCAGATCAACGCATTGACCATAATTACAACTCATAATTCACCAAGATGATGATGATGATGATGATGATTCCAGATCAATGCACTGGCCAACAGGGCGACAGGTAAGGGTTATGAGAGTGAGTCATTCTACTCCAACGTGAAGTTCCACTTCTGCAGCATTGAGAACATCCACGTTGTCAGGTCCAGTCTCCAGAAACTGGTTGAAGGTAATCATCATCATCGCTGTCGTCATCATTATCATCATCATCGTCGTTGTCATCCTAATCATCATCATTATCATCATCGTCGTTACAACGGTCGTCATCGTTGCTATCAGCATTGATAATCATTGCCATTGCCATCATTATCATCATCATCATTGTCGTCGTCGTCGTCATAATCAATGATTAGAACTAATTAAGCAATTGTTTTATTAAAAACGTACAATGCATGCTGTGAATTATTCATTGTTATCGTTGTAATTTGAGCCTTTTCGTATTTCACATATTTGCAATATACATATATTCATACGTTTTTGTGTTTTAATAGACACTCAATGCATTTAATTCATTCATGCACTTAATTCACTTCAAGCACCCAATGCATTTCTGTCATTCATGCACTACAATCACTCAATGCATTCGATTAACACAATTCATCCAATGCACATAAGTTACATAATTCATGTAATGAACTTAATGCACGTAATAATTCACCTCTCCAGTGTGCGAGATGCAGAACCCTTCCATGTCCGCCTTCCTCGGTGGTTTGGAGTCGTCTGGATGGTTGAGGCACATCAAGTCCATCATCGATACGTCTGTCTTCGTTGCCAAGGTTACGATTATGATGATGATAGTGGTGGTGATGGTGATGATGGCAACGACAATAATGTTGCAAAATGATTTTGTGGACATTATTCATTATTATTTTGCATTAATTTCTCATGGAAAGAAATTTTCAATAACATATTTATTACAACCACCCATTCATCCATCACATCTTTATTACAATCACCCATCCATTCACTCAACTGTGCATGCATGCACGCGTTCAACAAATCATCAAGGTGTGGCAATCCATGCATCGAAACGCTGTGGCCTTGAGCCATCTCCGCATCGTGACTTCGTCCGACAATTCACTCGATGCATTCATTCCATGCATCCATTCAATGCGTTCATTCGATGCATTCATTCCATGCATTCATTCAATGCGTTCATTCGATGCATTCATTCCATGCATTCATTCAATGCGTTCATTCGATGCATTCATTCCATGCATTCATTCAATGCGTTCATTCGATGCATTCATTCGATGCATTCATTCAATGCGTTCATTCGATGCATTCATTCCATGCATTCATTCAATGCGTTCATTCGATGCATGGCAGGCGATTCAAGACAATGTCAGCGTCATCGTCCACTGCAGTGACGGATGGGACAGGACAGCACAGGTGACGTCGTTGTCTTCGCTCATGCTCGACCCTTACTATCGGACTATAAATGGATTCCAGGTGGGTTGTAATAAATAATAGTATTAATTAATAATAATAATAATAATAAAATAATAATAATAATAATAATAATAATAATAGCAATAATAACGTATTAAATATACAAATTAAATTACTAAACTTAAATGACATACAAATGATATGATTAATGTGATGAATACTAATGATATGATTAATATGATGAATACTAATGATATGATTATTTTAAAAGATGTAATCATATGATTAGCATAAACATTACAAATAAATGTTACATGTAAAAATTTACTTTTGCAATTCCTCTTCAACGAATTCATTTTAGTTTTAAGCCAGTCATGACTAGCTATGAGTGGCACTCGAGTTATAAGTGTTTCTTACTGATGTTGCACGATGGTGAATTATAATAGATTATAAATTCTAATTATTATTATTATTAATTATAATTAATATTTAATTATTATTATCATCATCATCATTACCATTATCACTATTATTATTATTATTATTATTATTATTATTATTATTATTATTATTATTATTATTATTATTATTATTGTCATTATCATAATTAATACAATTTAATGTGTTTGTTTATCACTTTTACATTGTATCACCATTATCACATGTGTCACGATGCATTGTATCATCATATCACTATGCATCAAATGTCGTTGCTGTATATCATATCCTAACTCTACAATGTCACATCACAAACTCACAATTATTTATCAGCATAATAACATTATTGAATATTCTAATTAATAATTAGTTATTTATTTATAACTAATATTAGTTATTAGTTATTGAATATAACTCAAAACAGGCCCTCATCGAGAAGGACTGGTTGGCATTCGGACACAAATTCACGGAGAGGTGTGGATTCACGAGGAACAACGATCCTAAGGAGGTTTTGTTTCAGCTGGTTACATTAATTAAGTGATGATTAAATTGATTAAGTGATAATTACATTTATTAAGTGATAATTTATATAGATGATGATGATGATGGTGATAATGTCGATGATTGTATTGATGATGATTATGATAATTTCATAATTTCCAATCAATGAATTTAACCAATCAATCAATCAACATTTTCCAATCATTCGACATCGTTATCATAATCCGTCTCCTCTCGATCTCCACGTCAGATGTCCCCGATCTTCACTCAGTTCTTGGACTGCGTGTGGCAGTTGAAGCAGCAGTTTCCGAGGTCATTCGAGTTCAACGAGAGGTTCCTGATGACGATCCACGACCACGTTTACTCGTGCCAGTTCGGAACGTTCATCGGGTGCTGCGAGAAGGATAGGATTGATCTCAGGTGATATCGGCGGTGGTGATGATGATGATGGTGAAGATGATGATGATGACGACGATGGTGATGATGACGATGATGGTGATGATGATGATGGTGAAGATGATGATGATGGTGATGATGATGATGACGATGATGGTGATGATGATAATGGTGGTGAAGATGATGATGACGACGATGGTGATGATGACGATGATGGTGATGATGATGATGATGATGATGATGATGATGATGATGATGACGACGGTGATGGTGATGATGATGACGATGGTTGTGATGACGGTCAACTAATTAGTCAGTCATTCACCCAAAACTCTCGCTCAAACTTTCTCAGACTGAAGGAGCGCACCTACTCCTTGTGGGGTTACACGTCCAAGTACACGAGGGACTTTTCGAACCCGTTCTACAAGAAGAACCTACAGGTGTCAATGCCCGTCATCATACCTGTCACCAATCCGCAGAGTGTCAGGTGGGTGGTGTTTCCAAGGTGACGATGGTTGCAATTGTGGTGGTGAGTGTGATGATGATGATGATGATGATTGTGGTGATGATGGTGATTGTTATTATGATGATTGTAGTGGTTTCGATGATTGCGGGGTTGATGGCGAGGTCATGTGGTCGTTATCATTGTAGTGAGTTTTAACGTTGTTTCAAGAGATGATGAGGATGTTTGTTCCGACCAGGGATGATGATGATGATGGCGTATTTTATTATCATTGCCACCATCTTTACCATATTTCCACCGACACCATCACCATATGTTCATCACCATCACCATATTTTCATCACCATCACCATATTTTCATCGTCATCACCATATTTTCATCGTCATCACCATCGCCATATTTTCATCGTCATCACCATATTTTCATCACCATCGCCATATTTGCATCACCATCACCATATTTTCATCACCATCACCATATTTTCATCACCATTGCCATATTTTCATCACCATCACCATATTTTCATCACCATCACCATATTTTCATCACCATCACCATATTTTCATCGCCATCACCATATTTTCATCACCATCACCATATTTTCATCACCATCACCATATTTTCATCACCATCACCATATTTTCATCACCATCACCATATTTTCATCATCATCACCATATTTTCATCACCATCACCATATTTTCATCATCATCACCATATGTTCATCACCATCACCATATTTTCATCACCATCACCATCGCATTCTACCAGATTGTGGAGGGCCATGTATTGTCGCTATGAGAACGGAATCCACCCTCGCGAGAGCATCACGGACATCATCCACGCACTCAAGGACCATACGGAGTCCTTGGAAAACCACAGGAGGCTCCTGGAGAAGGTGATTGGTCGAGGATTAATTATGATAATTAACGACGTGATGATGACGATTGTGATTGCGGTGGTGGTGGTAATGATGATCGCGATCATAAATCGTGGCAGTGATAATGGCGATGATCGTAATGA
>JAJTWR010000473.1:500000-517500 GCA_021613335.1 Whitmania pigra
TATTTAACAAACAGTTAAGTTATTAAACCACATTTTGTTATCATTATCATCATCATCATCATCATCAACAACAACAAACTGCCCTTATTGTATTTATTTTATTTTTAATAATTTTACTTTCACCTTGCTTTCTCATTTTTTAAATTTTAATTTAGTATTTTAATTGTAAATTTAATTTTATAATTTTTAAATTATAAACAACTGACAAGATCAAACCACTTCATCGAGAGTTATTATTAATTAATTAATTAATTAAGTTATTTATTAATTAAATTATTAATAAGTAATATTAGTTGTTTATTATTATTAATTATATTATAATATTATTGTTTAATTACTTAAGTAATTACTTAATTAATTAATAATTAAGATTCACCAATAGTATCACTTAGCATTTGTTGTTGTGTTAGTCTCTTACTTGTCGTAGACTGATGTCTTGTCGTCCGTCTCGATGTTCTTAGAATACTTGTTGCACACTTTGCTGCAGATATTGGAGATTAAAATGCTGATAAATATTTGATTGGACACTGCCAATATATATATATATATAAAGGTTTTAGTATTTAATCGATTAATAGTTTGGATTTTAATAATTTGCTATTTGTTATTTTTTTTTGGCTTTTATTTGTTCTAAATAATGTTTTTTCAAATGGTGAGAATTTCGTTGATCAAATGATTAGATTATGTATTATTAGATTATATATTTTATAATTAGATTATAAATTATTAGATTATATATTTTATCTTTTAAGATGCCTGGGAGTCTTTACTCTGCTTCTTAATTTCGTTTCGATCACATGTTAATTTATTAATTTATTAATTTATTCCTATATAATTAGTTGCTGATTCATGACTCGATAATGAATATCAGATTATGAGGATTATTACCATTATTATTATTCATTGTTCTAACTATTGTCACCGTCTAATTTGAGTGATTCAAACGAGACCATTCCGTATTTAGGCTTTTGCAAATAAATAAATCGATCAGCAGAAGTGACACTCTGTTAAGACAACAATTCTTTCATTTCTGCATTTGTTCTCCAGATTGGACACAAAGTTTAGTATTAATTTGCTAACTATTGGACAGTTATTTATTATTAATTAGTTAACTACCGACTACTTGGATATTTATTATTAATTAGTTAACTACCGACTACTTGGATATTTATTATTAATTAGTTAACTACCGACTACTTGGATATTTATTATTAATTAGTTAACTACCGACTACTTGGATATTTATTATTAATTAGTTAACTACCGACTACTTGGATATTTATTATTAATTAGTTAACTACCGACTACCTGGTTAGGTTAACAGGTCTAACCATGACCCTGCCAAATAACCTGACTCTTCACATCCTAATCATCTCGGAGTGACAGATCCACTTGGATGCTTATTACTCGGGATGAAGATAGCATCAGGACCCGGCTATTAAAATAACTTGTGTTAATCTATGTCAGCGGTTAACAGCTGGTTAATAAAATAACTTATGTTAATTTACGACAGCAGTTAACATCTGGTTATTAAAATAACTTATGTTAATCTACGACATCAGTTAACGTATCAAGCATAGATCAAGGACTTTGGTGCGTGAATCTGTTTTTGTGCGTCGTTGTCAACTGCTAACCAGTCAAGTATCCAGTTAACCTAAGCTGGTCTTTTAAAAAACGACTTGCCAGGTTACCAAGGTTAGGGACAGTTGAACAGCGCATTTGCTGCCACGGCGAGTTAGCGCTACATAAATGTCCTTAGTAACAACAACAACATTCGACAACTCGACCCCTCTGGGAATTCAATTTGCATTGAAATAAGAGAATAGTAACAAAGGCATAACTCTCTCGCCTAAGAACACATGCCGGGTAGGTTTCATGCGGATGAGCGAATCGATAAAAAAAAATTGTAATTAATTTAATTTAAATTGAATGCTGTGCACGTCCCTAAAATCAAATGCCTGTCTTGACTTCAGACGGGAGAATCGAAGGGAGGACGGTTTGATGGTTGGTGAAAGAGAAGAAGAGAAACATGTTCGAAACGATGACGTAAGGAATGTACAGTAATTGATGCAGTTAAAAGGAGAATAAAAATTAAGAACAAAAATTGATCAGATTAAGAAAGAACATAATTTAGAGAGTAAATGATGTAATCAGTAGGATGATTTGTAGCCAATAAATAATCAACAAAATCATAACAAACTAGCAGGTGGGCAAATAAATTAACCAGTTGTTAACTAGTAATTAATAAATAATAAACCATGAAACAGTAGAAAAACATTCATTTGTTATGCCGGTTCGTTTAAAATAACAGGTACAACGAATGACGAGACGACTAACTCTAGCGACTCGAATCGCCCGATCAAAAAAAAAAAAAAAAAAATAAATAAAATAAAAACGATAAAAATAAAGACAAAAATAGCTTCAAAACCAGTCAATAAGGATGCACTGAACATCGATGATCTGAAAATATAATTATATATATTTTATATATATATATATATAATTATAATATTATAATTATATTAAATATATATATATATGTATGTATATGTATGTGTTTGTATGTTTGTTGTACACCGTATTAACCACCCAAAAGGTCCACTCGGAACGGAGAAATGTGCAAGTGCCCGCTCGGAGTGTTGAAATATGCGACGAGTGAAAACGCTCGGAAAAAAAGGAAGAAGGAGATCCGAGCACTTCAAACTGATCGACGGTGCACAGAAACATCAACTGCTCAGCAACAGCAAAAAAAATGTTGGAATTACAAAACGAGTAAAATTAAATAATCAAACAAATGGTTTAAATGGTTTCAATGGATTAATAAATTAATTAATAAATTAATAAATAATCGACACAAAAAAACACCAACGAAATGCCAGTGATTTTATTTTTTATTTTTTTTTTAAATGCATACAAGCTGAACTTTTGACTCAATAATCAAATAAAAACACTGACATTGTTCTCATGGCCAACATTTCCCTAAAAACAAATTTAAAAAACAAAAATTAAAAGAAAATCACCAGAAAAATAAATTTAAAACAAAAAATAAATTTAAAAATCACCAGAAAACCCCCGAAAAAGGAAACCTTCCTTCAACCTCTTGACAAAACCAGCCTCGGTGGGTTCAACCAGCTCCCCAGGTCAAGGTCAAAGTCAAGGTCAAGCCAGGGAATCCAAGCAGATGCTCAGGAACACAAACAAGCAACAGTAAAGAGACAGACTTGTGCATGCTGGAGAATTACAAAAAGAATTATGCAAATGAGCAATGGAAGAGAATCATCATCATCATCATCATCATCATCATCATCATCGTCGTCATCATCATCGTCGTCGTCGTCGTCGGAGGCTGAGCATGTTTTATTGCAGCACGTCCACGATGTGTCGTGCGTGAGCTTAAGTGGAATAAAAATTAGTTATGACGGTGATGATGATATCGATTATGGTGATAATATTGTGATGATGATGATGATGATGATGATGATGACGACGAAGCCAATGAGATGCGATACATGTTAGAAATGATTTCTAAACATAATGTAAATATTACATTTTCAAAATAAACGCTGGAAAACTAGAACATCGAATCTTCCCGAACGAAAGAACTGCGGTGGAAAAAAAAGGAACTCGATGACTTTGATGACTCAGTCGGCAGAAGCCTACCAAACGTGCAGGAGCACAAGTGTAAGTATAAAATAAAATTATTATTACTATGTTATCATAGTTGCAATTATTATTATTATTATGACATTATGTTATTATACAATATATGTTAGAAAAATTAAAAATTATTATTATTATAACTACTAGAACTCAACTTGTTATTATTATTATTATTATTATTATTATTATTATTATTCTTAGAAATAGTTTATCATCTGCAGATGGGGTTCACGGCGAAAGAAAAAGCGCACATGTGAATTTAATCGCAACAATCAACAACAACAACAATCAACAACAACAACAACAACAACAACAACAACCAACAACAACAACAACAACCAATAACAACAACATTTGCAGGAAACGAAAACGACTGGAAACCCTTTCTTCCTCCGACGACGAAATGAAACCGAAACGAACAAAACTCGTCGCCATAGCAACCAGCGCGTGTTTGCGTCCGGACGAACGCAAGCAACAGTTGAGCATCGAATGGATATTGACGGATGGGCATGAATATTCAAATGAGACCTGTATAAATCCACGCCACCCAGTTGAACATTGCCTAGTCATTAAGGAATGCGAGCCAATCATGGGCCCGGTTGACAAGAAGGTCCGTGCATAATTAATTAACAATTAAAACAATTAAACGATTAAAAGTCAAGCCATCACCACCATCATTATCATCAACATCATCTCTACCACAATTTCCTTATCATAACATGTAGATACCTACAGTAGATCAATTAACACAAAAACAACAATAACATCAACAGGCGACGACAATTGACTAATAATAATATAATATTATTAGGCGACGACAATTGACTAATAATAATATAATATTATTGATATATAAAATTAATATTGTAACATTAACATGCATATATATAACATAAATAATAACATAATATTAACATTGTAATTATATTGTAATATTATTATTATTATTATTATTATTATTATTATTATCACAAATTAACTTGTGCATCGAAGACATTCAACCGTTACCGTGACGACGACGACCCGAAGAAAGGAAAGCAAGAGAAAGATTCGAACGACCATCATCGAGAGAACGTCTCGTGCATGTCGATGAGCCACTGAATTTGCATATTCATGAGTGGGAAGGAGATAAAAATACTCGAACTATTTGTAACGTCTCTCGTTAAGAGCAAGCCGAAAGATATCAAGAAAGCAAGCAGGCTTCTACATTAACATAATGAAGCACCTCTTCGCATGATAATTATGATAATAACCTTCTCAATGAATAAATAATTACGTAATTAATAATTACAGAATGATAACAACAACTTTAAAAAACAACCTGTAGTCAGGCAGGTGGGCTATAATAATTTAAATACAGGAAAAATTTCCATCGGCTGTCCTGCCGAAAAAAAAAACGGTTGCGGTTCTTGACCCCTGACCTGGTTTGTTGAACTACGACCTACTTCCTGAACTCTTGTCCTTGTTTTTTGAGCTGGACTGCTTCTTATTGGGCTTCCTGCTGACGCAGCAGACGTCAAATGACTTCCCGTTCGAACTGTCTGCAATGTCGACATTTGTCGTGTGCTTTGATTTTCAGAGTATTGTAAGTGTAATGTAAGCTTTTGTTTTAAGTAAAAGTAATAGTAATAGTAATAATAATAATAATAATAATAATAATAATAATAATAACAATAACAATAATAATAATAACAATAATAATAATAATAATGACGTAAATTTAATATTGTTAAATAAAATATATATATTAATAATTCCATATTAACAATTTAACTAAAAACAATCAGATAACCAATAACCCCCAGTAACAAGTCCTCGAAACACTTTCTACTCGAGATGCACCAACCTCCCGACACTTGTTCTCTCTTCTTCTTGTTCGGCCTCCTCGTCACGCTCCTCTTGTCGCTGGAGAGGCTGATGTTCGAGTCGCTGGTTGAGTGGGCAGTCCCCGAACTCGCCCCCAGGTAATTGGAAGAGTAGCCAGCCCCCCGAAAACTCCGGTTGCGCGGATTCGAGAGCCGATCCAACTCCCTGGCAAAGTCGATGCCACTGCCGCTGCTGTCCCCCAAGCCCGTGTTCCTGATCGGGGGTTGTCCGCCCGTCTGAGTCGTCTGCTCCTTCTTGCTCGGTCCTGCCACGTCCCCGCTGCTCCCGCTACTTTCGACTTCCTGACCGCGACCCGCTCCGCAGCTGCTCGAACTCCTCTCCGACCTCGATGCCCCTGATTTTGCGTTCGGGGCATCCACGTCTTGATCGGAGGCCGAAAGGAGGTTCCCCGACCTGCCCAGGGCAACCGAACTTCCAGACACAACTGGTCCGCAGGCAGCCAAGGAATTGGAAAAGGTCATTTCCATACTGGAAACCCCTGAGGTCGTGGTAGTGGTTGTGGGGGTGTCTCCGGCAGCTGCCCTGGGATTCGAACCGTCCGAGAAAGCCCTCTCGGCTGCCAAGCTCCCCCTGCTCAGCCCCGCCATTTTCGAACCCAAAGGAGCATCTGCCTCTCTGTCCGATGCCACGCCGGAAGCATTCCTAGAGATCTTCTTCTGACCGGGCAGCTTGCTGGGCTTGCTGTACCTGACCAGACTGCTCTCAGCCTCCCTGGACTTGTGCCCCCCCAATGGCAATGGTGCCATCCGTTCCCTATCCTCCGATTCGTCGCCTTTGGATTCCCACTGCCTCGTGTCCTTCAGCGATTTTTGCCTCTCGGTGGCTCGACAATGACTGAGGAGGACCTTGATGACGCGTTCATGGCGTTCCTGGAATGCCACCGCCAAAGCCGTGGCACCGTCTCTCGCCCTGTGGTTGACCCTCCCTCCAAACTTCAGCAGCATCTCCACGCACTCCGACTGGTCCTGCCAAGCTGCCAATATGAGGGGGGTGCGGCTTTCCAGGTCCACGGGGTTGGGGTTGGCGCCCCTGGAAAGCAACAGCTCGCACAAGCCCGTCCTGCCGAGCCAGGAGCAACAATGCAGAGCTGTTTGACCTTGAAAATAAGGTTTAACATTGAGAGTTCATTGTCATCATCACCGTCACAATTATCATCATCGTCGTCATCATCATCGCCATTAATGTCATCACCATCATCATCATAATCTCACCCTCATCATCGGCCACGTCGAGATCAAATTCAGGATATTCATCGAGAACCAGTTTCATTAATTTGTAGGCGTCAAGGTCAGAACCTGAATTAAATTAAATTAATATAAATAAAATATAACTCTGTTATATATAAGCTTTTCAAACTCATCAATCAATCAATCAATCAATCAATCAATCAATCAATCAATCAATCAATTGATCAACAAACCAGCAGTCCAACCACCTGATCAAAAACCGATCAGTCGACCAACCGCAATTCTCCAGAGCAATCCAGTGCAATACATTCCTCCCAAACACATCCCTCTTCCTGGGGTCGGAGTTCAACTCCAGCAATAGGAACCTGAAGGCCTTTTCCCGGTTGAGAGCCCCCGCGATCATTAGGGGTGTCCTGAGGTCGTGGGTTTTGCAGTCGGAACAACCGGGCGCAGATTCGCAGAGGAGGACGAGGATGGCCACGTGGCCTTCTTGGGCGGCAAGGAAAAGAGGGGTTCTTCCCTCGTTGTCCTGTTCGTTGGCATGGGTGCCTGCTTCGAGCAGTAGCTGGACCACCTGGATTGATTTGGAAATTGGTATGGAATTGGATGAGCGAGCGAGTGGGCGAGAGAGAAAGAAACTGAAGGTAAAAAATGTTGATCTTCCCCCTCAAACTTTTTAAGGGGCGACCCTCTGGTCCTCGACCCACCTCGGTCTGTCCCTCGAATGCAGCCACGTGGAGAGAAGTCCACCCGTAGTTGTCCCTATGCATTTCATCGAGTCCCCTATCCAAGAGCAGTCTAACCACCTCGCTGTTGCCTTGCTGTGCTGCATTACCTGTTAATTATTGTTCAATAAAATTGGCTCAAGTTAATTTATTAATAATAAAAGATAATAATAATAATGATAACAACAACAACAACAATAATAATAATAATAATAATAATAATCAAATTTATCCGGCGCCAATCGAGCAGCATCAGAGGATTATAAAAGAAAAACTACCAATAAAACAAATGCAAACAAATTATGAAATAAGTGAAGATCTGTTAAAATATTAAAGAAGCAGATTAAAAAAAAAATAAATTACACGATCATCGAAGATCTGCTAAGACTTAAATTGATGAAATCTACTGCGATAAATTAACTCGACTTAACAATTCGTTAATAAATTGACTCGACTTAACAATTCGTTAATAAATTGACTCGACCCAACAATTCGTTCACCAACCAAGCAACGTTCGACCGTCCGGATCGATGGCATCAACGCAAGCCCCCCAAAAGAGCAGAGTCTTGGGAAGAAAAAAATATAAAATTAATTAAAGTTGAAAATTTAATATTTATTTAAAAATTTGATATTTGAGATTTGTAAAAAGAAATCAAAAATTAATCAAAGTTAATGATAAAATAATAATACAAATAATACCTGGAATTACAGAACCATCAGCCCAAGTAACTTCAGTAATTAACGTAATAAATAAGTAGACAATTGCACACTACCTCAATAAACTTCAAAGCAATGCTTTAAACATTCCTCAGACATCACCAAAAAAATCAATAAACAACCAAAAATATAACAAAACCTCACCTTGACGACCTCCGCATGACCCATCATGACCGCCCAGTCAATGGCAGTCCTACCCTCGACGTCCTCCCAGTCCACGTCGGCATCATTCTCCAGGAGCAGCTCGCACAACTCCGGGCGACCCTCGCAGGCCGCCACGGTCAGAGCCGCCAGGCCGTCGACATCGACCAGGGTCACGTTTGCCCCAGCCTCCAGTAGCAGTTCCACGACCTTGAAGCGCTCGCTCGAAGACTTGCCGACTCCCGAACATGCCACGAACAGGGCCGTCCTACTGTCCGGATCCACGAGGTTGGGGTCAGCCCCGAAAGACAAGAGAAGCTGGACTATTCCCTGGTGACCGAGGTAGGCCGCCGACATGAGAGAGGTGCGTCCCTCGTGATCCTGCCAGTCCACCACGCCCCCGAACTCGACGAGGAGTTTCACGACCTCCTCGTGCCCGCACCAGGCTGCGGCACTGAGCGGAGTTCGACCTCCGGTGTCGCACCTGTTGACCTCTGCCCCAGATTCGACAAGGTGCTTGACGCACTCGACGTGCCCGCCCCACGAGGCAGACTTGAGGGCCGTCCAACCGTCCGAATCTACCCTGTTCAGTTGGGCCCCCGCACTCACGAGAACCGCCACGATTTCATGGTGGCCGTACCTAGCTGCCAACATCAGGGGCGTCTGGCCAGTTTTTGGGTCGGTCTTTTCCAGCATCTCTGAGTCCGCCGCATCGACCAAGAGCTGGACGAGCTGGAGATTACCCTGGAAAGCGGCACAGGCGAGTGGGCTTCTGGCCGTGGACGCAGGAGCCGACGACGACGAAGCGGAAACGTCGCCGTCTTCGTCGTCCGACAGAAAGTCGAGAGGATTGCCGTTGAGGAATCCCGTGAAACTGCTCACCATGACGTCGTGCTGGGCCGTCTGACCTAGGGAGACTCCTGCGTTCACGAGGATTTCAAGTACCGACGTGTCCAGGGTGGCGTCGGAGGAGAGGACGCAGTTTCCGACATCGGCCCCGCTGTAGAGAATGGCGAGCGAGAGCTGATATGACTCCAGGCGAAAGTCGGAACGCGAAAGGTGCCAGGCAAGGTGTTCGACCATCTTAGGCTTCAGGGACGGTCCTTTGGAGGTCAAATAAATGCCCAAAGAGGCGTGACCCTCGGACAAGCGGCAGAGAAACCGCCTGGTGCAGTACTTCACGTCCAGTGACCATTCTCTGAAACTGTGGTGAAAAACGTCGAGAGTCAAGACCTCGTCGCTTTCCTTGTCATCGACATGCCTGTGGTAGCTGTCGAGCACAAAAGCAGTACTCTGAGGCCTCCTCTCTACCAAAACTATGTGCCTGAAAGTGTTGAGACGTTCGTTGAAGTCGTTCCGAGACATGCCGTCGACGTATCGACTGTTGATGACGTCGTAGAGCTCGCCGGCCGTGACCGAACTCTCGCTGGCGTATATGACGCTCAGGAGGGGCCTGACGAGCTCGAACCGAACCCTGGAGAACAGCTTCTGGCAGAGCCACAGGTAGAAGCCGTTCAAAGTTCCGGGGATGTCTCGAATTTCCTGAAGGGGTACGAAACCCTGAGCCACCAGGTCGAGCGATCGCTCCAGATACAGGAAACAACCGTCGCTCTTGATGTGCAGTTGGTTTAGCATCTCTGCAGTCCTCCTGTCCAGCTGCTGTTTCAGCCTGTCCTCCTTGTCCAGTCTGCACAGTATGAACTGCTGCACATCCCTTACCACGTGAGATTTCCTCAGGTCGTCCAATCTGGAAAGACAAATGAACTTAAAACACGTAAAACACCGAAAGATCTGGATCTCTGAAAAATGGCTTCGGTGAAAGGTTCGCGGCAGTTCGGTTTTAACTTTAAAAATTTGAATATTGTTTTCGAATTTAGGAAATCTAGCATTTCAGCAGTTGAGAATTTAGGAATCACGTTCTGCTTTATAAATCATTCCGTCTTTCTCCGAGCATAAGAAACGCACGGTGCCTCTGACTTACAGAGTAACTATTATTATTATTAGCAAATTATTATTATCATTAGTATTATTAACATTATTATTACTTATAATATTAATTTCATTATCATCATCATTATCAGTATTATTGTAATTATTATTATTAAGAGCGACTGAGTTTATACAAAGCCTCGGGTTACCGACCAATGCTTTCAGAGCCAATTGGAACAAAAAACAAACCAAAAATCAAAGCTGGAAAGTGTTCCGTTTCCATGCTGCGATCACCATTCGACCTTCCAACTATAATCATTCCATCTCATAACTATCATCATTCCATCTCCCAACATCACCATTCCATCTTCAACAAATCAGTGCAAGGACATTAAAGCTGATTAGCGGTTAAAAGATTGATGTTGTGCCAAAAAGAGCAAAGAAATATACATTTCACTGCAGCTGTTAAACAATTAAATATCGTATATTACGTATTATCATTACTAGTAGTAGTAATATTATTAGTAAATAGTATTTCACTGCAACTGTTAAACAATTAAATATCGTATATTATGTATTATCATTACTAGTAGTAGTAATATTATTAGTAAATAGTATTTCACTGCAACTGTTAAACAATTAAATATCGTATATTACGTATTATCATTACTAGTAATAGTAATATTATTAGTAATTAGTATTTCACTGCAGCTGTTAAACAATTATATATATATACGTATCGTATGTTGTTGTTAAATATCAAACAATTAAACATCACTTATGGAATCCGTTTCGGCTAAAAATCACGAACGCAAGGCAGGCAACCACGAGGTGATCGTACGAAAGTTTTATGCTGCATCAACCATACGCTTTACATTCTCCAACTCCCTAATTTTCCTGTCTGCAACCATGAGGAAGAATGCTTCTCTTTGCTTTTTATCCTCCCCCTTCAGATCTCCTAACCTCCCCAAGAAAATCCAGGATTGAATGAAGAAAGAAAAACAAAGAAATAGCAAATCACAACACAAACATCCGAACAATAACAAAACCACTCCGAGTCTGCCCCAATAGACCTTTTTTGGCACGAAAAGCTTTTCTTTGTTATAAGAATTCCTGCTAATCTAACTTTCCATAACAAGTTGCTTCCCTTCCGTCTGATAACGATTGATCGATGGACAGAATAATCAGAAGATAACAAGACTAAAGGCCTTGGTAGAGGAGGATTTAGAAATTTTAGATTTTATCAAAACCACATTCCTCATGAGCATCGCAAGCATGTTTCAACACTCATTTCACGATTTTCTTGTCAAACTAAAATTGTTTGGCACCACTGCTTTCAAATGCTATCTCATGTTAGAAAAAAATCATCACTATCATCACCATCATCATCATCATTATCATCAACAACATCACCATCATCACCATCATCATCATCATCATCAACAGCATCACCATCATAGAAAACTTGAATCACAAGAATAAATCACTAAAAACTAAAGGAGAGTGGTTCCAGAAATGTGTTATCGTTGGATAAACTGATATCTTACATCAGCAATCTTATGAATTACTGTCGTCTAAACCAGACACCTCACAAAACACCTAATGCAGTTTCACTGTTATAGCATCGTGGAAATACATAAAAAGTTATTATGGAAATTTGTTATTTGAAAATTTTTTAAATGTAAAATGATGGCATGCACCACACATTCTATTTCCAAACAAATCAGAAAATAAATATGCATATAATTTTAAAAATTTAAGCAAACGTAAATATTCAAAACGATACTTTTATTTCAGCCTCACTTTATCTTACGAAAGCCCTCGAAAAATTTTCCATGTCTCCTGGTGGTGCAGACGAGTTTGAGCCAAGGAGGGAAGGAGCACCTATGCTTCAGCAAAAGTTCCGACACAGACTGACTCTGGAATTCTTCCGTCTTGTCGATGACCCTCAAGTCGTCCAGGCCGTCGACGAGGAGGAAGAGAGAAGATTCCAGACTGAGATTGGCGAGCGGTTTCAGCACGCAGGCGAGGAAAACGTCATCTGGAGATTGCCTGAGTCTGACTTGATCTATAGACTTGCATTCGAGGTTCGAGATGAGAGGTGATTTCGTTACCTGATCATATATCTTCAAGACAAACTCTAGGAGGATGCTGAAGGTGTCTTTGTGAGTCGAAGGAGGTAGAAAATAATAGGCCAGTAGTCTCGGCAAAAGTTGAGCTTGTTTTCCCTGCTGGGAAGTTGGCCAAACCACCTCACAGCAGACGGCCGTTTTCCCGGTACCCGGTCCGCCCATTAAGGTGACCCCTCCACCACTCTGATCCCCGTCTAAACATCTGAGGATCTTGCTGAAGATCCAGTCTCGGGAATAAAATGTTTTCCCACGAAGTTGTTCACAGGCCATCCGTCTGAACTAACGACCCGTAACAGCCGCTTGGGAAACAAAATCTGGCTCTGGTTTCGCACTTTTGGCCTCAACAGACCTCTTTTCGTACGATTATGTCGGTCCCGAATTCGGCACTGCTAGGCGTGTTCACTCTCCATCTTTCGAAATCATTAGGTGCATGCGAGCAGTGTAGGTCATGTTTCTCAGAGTTTATCTAAAACTTAGCAACCTCTCGCCTGCTACTCATCCGAAAACAGCAAATCCATTGGTTCTTTCGCCGTGCATAAGCACTGAACAAGTATTAAAATTAAAAATAATCCTCCACTAAATGTGGATCGAGATTAATAAAGAGAATTTTCAGCAGACGCCAAATTTACCGTACGACACAATAACGACCAGTTCAAGGAGATTTACGTTTATTCGAGATATAATCTTCGCAATTAATAGTAAATAAACCCATAACAAGATATCGCCTAGCGGCGCCAAGCGAATAACTCCCGAAAAAGGCTTATTTCTTCTTCAGTTGAACATCTTGCTTGTAGAGGAATTCTCTTTTGTAATTGGGTTCCGATTTGCTGCAGTTTTTACTGCAGGTGTAAACAACCAAGACACCCCAGTCGATGCTTTGTTTCAGGTTGTCCACATCCAGCTTGGCTACTAGTTGCGGCATGACCTGAAGTTAGGAAGATAACCAGTCCGTTAGCAATTGGTAATAATAAATTAGGTAATTTATAAAGTACACAATTAAATATTTACAAGTATTGAATACAAATCATAAAAAGGTAGAATGATCTGGTCAACAAAGTTATTACAGAACTATTGCACGGCTTACGTCCTAAAAGAATGATTTCTTGACAATCGATCCCAACCCGATCAGTTAAGAATTAAAATATTAGTTAAACAAATCATGCCTTGCAACTCTTGTAATAAATTACACCTTAATAAACAAATATTTCACAACATTAAACCAAATACAAACATAATGCTTAAGAAATAGAAATAGAAATAAATCCTTTAGACACCATAACAAAGGTACCTCTAATTCAAAACAGCCAATTTCACTACAAAACATAAACAAACGATGGCAACTCAAAAAAGCATCGACCTGAAATTCAAAATTCCTCTCAGCTCCACAGTACTGGCAATTTGGTACGTCCGACGACTTCAGTTGATTTTCATCGGTCATCCAGAGAGGCTTGCCACCTCTGTTGTGCCTGATGACCTGAAAGGTGACATTTAAACATCATGTTAATTACACAGCATTAATTATGCATCATTAATTTTAATTTTTAATACAACAGATGATCAATAATTAATAAATTATAACAACTTATAATTCACGAGCAATTAACGAACAGTCCACAAGCAATGCATCAAAGTCTCACCCACCTGGTCCGGATTACGTTCAACGACCTTCTTAAACTTCTCAAAGGATTTGTCCGTCTCAGTGAAGGCCATTTGTTCGAGTTCCTGAGTCGAAAACTCAGACTTGCCAGCAACCTCCTTGAATTCTTTCATCCTCCTTTCGACGTCGTCGTCTGCTCCATCATCGTCTTCGTCGACTTCCTCGTCATTATCATCGTCCTCGTCGTCTGTGTCATCAGCTTCGATGACGATCCCGTATTCGGGGAAAAGATTTGCGTTTTCCGCGAGTGCTGCAAAGGAAATGGATGGAATTAAATATCAAACTAAGGTTATAAGTATGGTTGTTTTTTAATGAGATTATAATGCTATTTCTTTCTGATAATTTTAATTAGGGATCCTTAATGTGAAAGTTAATAAAGAATATATTTGTTGGTTGTTTGCATTGAGTTATGCAATTATTGATTATTATTTATTAGATCAAATCATCATTAAAGCTTCAATTTAATTTATTAATATTTCATTAAATTCATTTCAGAACTTTTTGCTCTCTATTTCACAATGACATCTTGGGACTTATCATAAATACCGATTAGATTTATCACATAAATAAAAATAATTTTTGGCTACAACGTAACAAACTCACATTCAGACAGTTCGGGATGCTTGCATGTACTTTTGTGTCTCTTCCAATCCAGAATCTGATGAGATCTCGAACAATACGGCGCTTTACAATTGGAGCAACTTTTTGTTCCACTGCAACCACAGACGGTACAGAGAGGATGGAAGTCAGAAGCTGATGGATTTTTGGCACTACTATCATGATTGTCATAATCCGGAGGATCGTAAGAATAAAAGTCGTTCTTCCTACTAAGATCGGAGCGTAGAACGACGAAATTTCCGTTGTCGCACGACTTGCAACATTCCGGATTGCGACAGACGAACACGAACAGAGTCCTATGGAATGATTCTGTATTATCTTCCAGAGGAGCATACAGCTGGAGAAGGAAAACGCACGGATGCGAGCAAACGGAACATTTCAGGTCGTCGGCGTTCGGTATCGGACGGAGCGACAACCAAGCTGGCTTTCCACCGACTTTTGATGGAAACAAGTGAGAAAGTAATTTCCAGCTTTCAGTTTTTTCCGGAAAACCGACGTCCACATTAGACCCGCTGGCCATTATTTATCGCTCAGCAAAACAAATCTAACTTTTCGTTGGAAAGGCCTCGTCCATGTGAGTTTATTGTATGTAAAAAAAAATGTTTATATTAAATTAGTTTGTAATTTCATCTTACTTAATAATTATTTTAAAATAGGTTTAAATAAAAAGCATATTGTTTAGCATTGTTGTTCTCGCTGTCTTGTCTTTGCAGATTGTAAACAAGATTGTAAAAACGACTCATTTGCTTTTCCGGAGACTTAACCTAACTTTTTTTCATTCTACACTCTTAAAATGCATTTTAAAGCATCTGGCACTGCATTCCTCTGCTTCGCACGAGACGATTCGGTATTCCAGGGCATCTTTAAGGCGGAATCTGGCGAGACGTATTCTCTCGCTGGCACTCCTGGGAAATTGCCTTCCAAGAACTTCCACGAATGTTGCTTTGACACTATTCCAACATTTTACGCGATCGAAATCGCCATGAGCAAGGAAGGGGAATTGGCGAGCAAGTTTTACAGCTTTGAACACGTCATGAGAACTGGAGGCGACAACTGCAGACTGAGCCTCGACGATAGCTTCGAATTCAACACCGACAGACTCCTGGCGGGCTCCAAAGCAGAAGATTTCATATCGAATTATTTTCCAGACAGATTCCTAAACAAGAGCTGCTACGTGTGTATTGGTGAAATGGCGATCGACCACGTCTTTCCCGAAGAGGAGAAACTTGAGGATTTGTGAAAAGTTAATTTTTGAAGCTTAATCATTCCGTAGCAGATTTTAATTTTGCGGCAGAAGCAAAAGTTTCGGAGAAATTGAAATTAACATATTGTCTGTTTTGGGCTGATTGGTTTCATGTTTTTGGTAATAAAATCTTGTTGCACCAAAATCACCTCTCTTTAGAATACCAAAAAGGTTTTGCATTAGCATTTTTTAGCGCACAAAATTGCTTCGAAAAGCAGTAAAATTATTTAGATTAGAATATTTCTTTTTTTTTAGTAAGGTTATCTGATCTATTAAGGCTCCTGTAATACGATATTTCCACCATTTATAAATATTTAGTGCGCGACTTTCAGTGCGGACCGAGTGGCAGGTACATTTGGGATGTTGAGATTCCGGAGTCTAATGATACTTTTGGATGAGTTTCATCCCGTTATAGGTAATCATTAGCAGTCTATGAACATTTGCGCGCGACATGTTTATTCCATTATTATTCCTATGTTCGCAAGGTTACTCACTAAAAGGGTAAAGTGCTTTTTATTTATTTGCTAAAAAACAAGAACGAAAATCTTTTTGTAGTTTCAAACAAAACGTAAAACTTTATTCAATCCATTTCTGGCTTTTCTCAGTTTTGGATGTTCCTCTGTTTAATCGTGCAGCCATTGTTTGACATTCGAAAAGCTTTTAAGCCTTTAAAGGCGATGTAACTATTTAAGGCTAAAAATATCGCAGCTTTTAAAAACGTCTGCCTTTCAACATAACCTCCTTTGAATTCTCGATATCAATAATAAGGCCTTGTTTTTTCGGAGCACATTTCAAAGTTTATTGCGTGAGTCTTTCTTCTTTTTTTATCTGCACTACTGTTGAATTCTCACAATAAATGTGCATCTAGTTTGTTTAAAAGTGAATGCAAGTAATTATTAATGTCAATGACTATGATTGCTTATCAGCTACAGAATACTTTAATACAATCTTTACCGAATGTCTTTTTATCAGCGCATTTATTTTCTAATAATTTTCTAAATTTGTGAGAAGTAATTTATCTTTTGCCTTTTATCTTTCATCTTAAGCCAAGGTGTCCATTTTCGATGACTAAGATTTCTGCTTTCGTTCAGACGTTGTGGCTGACATTTTCTTTACATCTCCACATTCACGACAGAACTTGCGCAGACGCCATCGCATCCGAATGGAGAAATGGCGCTATAAAAACAGTTCATCATCTTTGAATCTATTGTTATAGTTGTACAATGAGTGAAATTTAATATACTAATTAATTTAAATATAACGAAATTAATTCTATTTTCTGATTATTTATCGACTATCACTTCCAGATTTATCTTGCCTCGTTTTTGTAATTATTACTTTGTTAATTTTTTTCAAGTTCAAACTTTTTTTAATTATGTTTTTTCTTGGATTATTAGAGAATGATTTCACTAAACTTGCCCCAATAAATAAATAAACAGTTGAGTTCCCCAAAAACTGAATCACCTCAAAAGCTGTTAAAACTAAAATATTGCACAAATTACTTATAAACTCTTTACATCACATCACACCACGTGAGTCCCAAAAAACAACCTCGTATGACCGATATACCTGCCAGGTAAATCAATCTGTCACCGAGTACCAAT
>JAJTWR010000473.1:525000-537500 GCA_021613335.1 Whitmania pigra
AACACTATTAACCTTTTATTTAACAAAAATAATTAATTAATATATTCGCCCCCCAAAAAACCAGAACAAAATAAATTCGAAACAATAAACATCCACACACACATCCCCCATAAAAAAAATGCACCCTATGAACCTCATTAAAAATTCTAAGAGCCGTTAATACTTGAGTTCAAGCCCATTCCTATTTGATGGTTAACTTTTATGACGTCATTGTACTTAATTAATCCTATTTAATTATTCCACTGTAGGAATCTCCGGTGCATGGATGCCATCCATTAAATTTTGTTATCTTATAATTAGAGTGTACGGTGGTTGCACCTAAAGGGGGTTTAAAGGTCGTTTGGAGTAAGGGGTGGATGATTAAAATTTTTTATAGGTTTGTTTATTTATAAATATAAAAGATTAATTAGTTTATAGATGATTTATTAATTTATAAACTGAAAGACAATAAATGGATTCAAAGTTTGAAAGCAGTTCTCTCGTTGAAGACTGTGATTGTCTCTTTTGTGTTTAAACTTTGACAGCGTTTAAATTGAACCGTCATTTTCCTGCAACTCTTTTCCCAGGACTGAATTTTCCGAGCTGCTCACTCACTCACTCACTCACTCATTCACTCACTCACTCACTCACTCACTCACTCACTCACTCACTCACTCACTCACTCACTCACTCACTCACTCACTCACTCATTCACTCATCCATCCAAAAGTGAATTTTGGATCGAAGGCCTGGTTTTCCACTAGTGGGTAGCAGTGAACTGAGCTCAGTTTGTGTACGAAGAATGCTTTGGACTGCTGGCTTTGTGTTTGCGAATTCGAGAGGATTTCAACAACGCAATTCGATATCTCCGTTGATTCTATTCTGGACTCATACTAAGCCGTTCGTCTAAGCGAGTCTATGTCCTGTCTAATTGCGAGTGAATTAGTGGTGTATTAGTGGTGAATTAGTCCATGAATTAATTCTGTATTCGTGTTGACAAAGATTGCATTTCACTGGCTTTGACTTTTGATTGAATTCTATTTTTTGAAAGGAGTTGGCAAGCTGTTAAAGAGTAAATCTTTTTTTCCCGATTGTCTTGAAGCTATTAATAATTATAATATTAATAAAAAATAATAATAGTAATAATCACATCAATAACTATGTTATTATTAATACTAATGTTATCTATTATTACATTGAAACTATCAATAATTAATAATACACTATTGCGTCAACAATGCCACCTGCATTACAGATTGATAGTGATACTACAAAAGTTGTGATAGCATTATTATAACATGGCTCTAAATTATGATCATTGTAATTTTTTTATAATTATTTTTCGACTATCATAAACATCATCATAATAATTTAACTAAAAACATTATATAATTTAACTAATAAACATTATAGAATTTAACTAATAAACATTATATAATTTAACTAATAAACAGTATATAATTTAACTAATAAACATTATATAATTTAACTAGTAAACATTATATAACTTAACTAATTAAAAACTTTTTTTTAATTTTTAAATTTCTTTGTTTCGATCAGCCGATATCGCAAAGAGTCACTAACAAGTGTGTGGCCGCTGATAACGAAATGCTGAAATAATAAAAAAAGGCAAAACCAAGGTGAATTAAAGTTGAATTATTTCGGAATTCATAGAATTTATTTTAAATTTTAAGAATAAATATGAAGAGAAAAAATCATTATTTATTAAAATCTAACGACTTGTCAAAAATTATTAATTGATAAGTTCGCACGATAACCTAATACTTTCTGATGGACTAATTATTAAATTATTTTTTAAGATTTAAATATATCGTTTGTCCAAAGTTTATCAACAATTCTTTAATTAAATTTAATTAAAAATTAAAATACTTATTTTAATTCATTTTACTACCAATTAGTTTATTAACCAATTTACGCATATCTAAGTTTACTGACTTATCTCATTTTTTCAGAGAATAAATCGCCAAAAATAAGTATACCCTAAAATACTCCAAGACTCAAACCGCCCCCCTATGAAAAACAACCACCCTACATCCTCTGGTTCAGGGCGGTCTTTCTTTTCGTCATGGACAGCCCCTCAGAATCCCCTCATTACCCTGCTCAAGAGAAGAAGGGGTAAGTCAGCGATGTATAACAGTGCGCTTCATCATTTTTTGGCCAGGTTTTGAGGTCCACGCAATTTATAAAGCTATTTTTATAGATTTTTGTTTACAGATTTTGTCACAGATGTATATGAATATGAATATCCAATATGAATATGAATATGAATATGGATTTACATAAATCTGTCGCTTCGAAGGTCACGCGTTCAAATCCTAGCTCGGGTTGCTGATGTTTTTAAGGCGGGGAGTGGTTTGAGATGTTGTTTTTTGTTTTGGTTTAGTTATTAAGATTATTATGATTATTATAATAATTATTATTATTATTGTTATTGTTATTATTGTTATTATTATTGTTATTATTATTGTTATTATTATTATTATTATTATTATTATTATTATTATTATTATTATTATTATTATTATTATTATTGCTATCGTTATTAATATTATGACGTCAAGATACAGTCACTAATTATTTATCCATTTTTTTATATTCCCTTCCAGTCATAGTTTCGATGTTCCACCTCGATTTCAATGAAAGTTTACTTTTATATTCCACGGTTTCTCACCAAGATTAATTCTAATTGGTCATTAATTTTTGGAGAAAATCCTTAAATAGTAGCCGAATACATAATATGACAATTATTTAATATGCTGAATATTTAATGTGCCGATTATTTAATATGCTGAATATTTAATGTGCCGATTATTTAATATAATGAATATCTAATATGTCGTTCCCGCTCACAGCTGTTGCTAACGTTTGCTTGTGAGTGTTCGGTGATGACGACCCAAAACAGAAAAAACCAAATTAAAAATAAAGCAATAAGGGAGGCATTTCATCGCCATCATAACCATTATCATTATTATTGTTATAATAATTATTATTAGCATTAATGATATTATTATCTTTCAGATATTTATTTGTAACTATTCGATCTAATTTCAGAGTCGAAAACGTCGTCGGTTGCAGAAAAACAAGCTGGAGTATCATTTAAGACATCAACCGAGACCAAACAACAACAACAACAACAAAATATTCATCATCCTGTTGTACAAACTTCTTTTAAAATCGTACGTAATTGGACTCACTTACTCTAAATCGTTCATCTCTCACCCATCCACCCACCTATGTTTGCAAACATTCACCCACAAAGTGTGTCTTGGATTAAAAGGGCCATTAGTGGGAAACACCAAACGTGCCACACTTTTCCCAAGCCAGAATTCTCCTTACCACTTATTCACTCATCAACTCTAATCGCCAGTCACTCACTCACTCACTCACTCACTCACCACTCACTCACTCACTCACTCACTCACTCACTCACTCACTCACTCACTCACTCACGCACTCACTCACTCACTCACTCACTCACTCACTCACTCACTCACTCACTCACTCACTCACTCACTCACTCACTCACTCACTCACTCACCTCACTCACTCACTCACTCACTCACTCACTCACTCACTCACTCACTCACTCACTCACTCACTCACTCACTCACTCACTCACTCACTCACTCACTCACTCACTCACTCACTCACTCACTCACTCACTCACTCACTCACTCACTCACTCACTCACTCACTCACTCACTCACTCACTCACTCATCCACCCGCCCACTAAGTAATTAACAAATGACAACCTCACATCGTCACAGACTTCATCATCGTCATCAACGACTTCAACACCACGAAAAACGAACGGTACTTCTCTTGAAAATGGTGAGAATTTTAAAATACTTTCTGTGAAATCTTATAGGTTAATTTTTGGCTGTAGACTCAAATAACCACCCGTTCCTTTGGATGACTGTTGTCAGTTTTTATGGAATAAGTGTTCTTGGTTGATAGGGATATACCATAGAAAGAGCAGGGGCAAAGGGCTGAGAGAGGGTAGGGTAGGGTATGTGCCAACGTGCCGTCTGCCAACCTCTGCTTTCTAATATCCCCCTTGAAAAGTTGAAATGACGTCCCTTTTGGCTTTTGATTGGGAAAATGGATTGCCCAATGAGTAAAATTAAGGATCATTTGATTTCGGTTCAAATTCATTTGTCTCGTTTAAGGATTTCTTTTGAGTTTTTTTTTTGCTGGAAAATCAGGAAGAAAATAAATCTTCTTTGAATTTGAACAAACGACAATTCATTCAAAATCATGAGAACATAAATTTCAATTATTTGAGCTAAAATGCTACCAACATTTTTTACTCTATGAGGTGATGATGAACGTTTAGGTGTCGTCGTCGTCGTCGTCGTTGTCAGCGATTACTCAGATAAAGTGTAAGGATTTATAGATGATTTTTTTTTTAATTGTTAATTTAGCCGATTTTTTGAGTGCCTTATGTATCCATATAGGATGTGAAGACACTTCTTAATCGATCCACTATTTATATAGCAACCCTACCCGAGGGCGCTCCCTGGCAGTGCAAGTTGGGCTGCGAACACGACCATTCGGCCGACTTGCACCCAACTTTCCGTGTTTTTGGGAGAATCTGTCACTATATTTCACTTTTGCATTTGAATTGAATGACTTTTGGATCATGCACTGATAGACATCAGTTGATTGAACGTATTGCAGAGTGGATTTTGAAGTAAGCAAATTAAATTTAAATTTAAATTTAAAAAAAAGAAAAGAATAAATGTTAGGGTTAAGTCAGTTGGTTAAGTCAACGAGAACAAAAATAATAACAACGACAACAGTACTAACAATAACAATAATAATGACAACAATAATAACAATAACAATAATAATGATAACAATAACAATGACAACAATAATAACAATAACAATAATGATATACAATAGCAATAGCACGGGCTTTAAATATCTCCAGTTGTTAAACATCGAAAGAACGCGTTTGGCAACCATCTCAGTTGAACTCTCTCGACTTGACTTGTTTACCTAACACTGACATACGCATTCCTCCCTTAACCCATGCGTGTTTTCCGTCGCATTTGATGGTGAAAAGCGTGCAAAATGTCAGTCACTCTGGATGCTCTCAGCGAGCGGCTAACAATTTAATTGTTAATTTTGTTCCTTAAAAGCTCCCTTTAGATAAATGAATCTAACCTAAAATGGTCTGGCATGTAATACTGTTCAAAGAGGTATGACATAGTTTAAGCTGGAAATCGAGGCATTGTTTAACTCGTTATGTCGCTACTATGACATTGAAACTGAAAAATTTTTTATGTCATGATGTCATTTCAAGAGATGACGACGACGACGACGACAACGACAACGACAACGACAACGACGACGACGACGACGACGACGATGACGATGACGATGATGATGATGATGTTGACCAATTAGCATTTGATTTGGATTTCTTTGTTTTGGTTCTGTATTTGCTGCGTTTGTCGGCGATGGTTGCTGGTTGTTTAAAGTTGAAAGGTCATGGCTTGTCTGACCTCTGACCTGACTGCACACTTTGCAGCCTGTCTAACTAGATGTAAAATAATGATTTATTTACTCATTAGTAAATTGTAATAATAAATTATGATTAGCAGTTGTTGAAGAGAGGTAAATATTCATAAATAGTGATGATAATAAATTAAGATAATTATTTTTATCTGCAGTATTTTATCGATTGTTTACAAAAAAATCACAAACGCCATTTACAATATTATAAGAATTTATAAGACGAAATTACTCACTCTTGAGCTGGTTTATCCGCGTCCTTAATTATTCTGCTAAGCACGAGTGATGACAACACAGATCTCCATGACAACGACATGATTATTTGAATTATTCATGAGCTGATGAGTAATATGAGTAAACATTTGTCCTGTCGTGGCCTGATTGTCATTCAAAACATTGCATTCCGATTGGTCAATGGAATTGATCTATTTTCCCGACAGCCAATGAATTCATGCTAAAACGGAACACCAATGGGTTCCAGCCAATGAAAATAGAGGAATACGAACCGGGTCATTCTTCAATTGCCCTGAAAGAGGGAATTATGGCAAGTTTAGAAATGTTAAGCTTTGAATGAATGATTGAAAGAAAGAACGAATAAATGAATGAATGAATTGGTTTATAGTATTAATAATTAAGATTATTGTTATAAACTTTTTATGTTACAGGAACCAGCCGACTATAACCCACCTATCTGTAAACCCGGAGAACTCTGTAGATAGTGAGTTTTATGAACGGGTGGATGAATGAATGAATGAATGAATGAATTAATGAATGGATGGATGGATGGATGGATGGATGGATATATGGATGGATGGCTCGATGGATGAATGAATGTTTTACAGTGCATGGTAAACGAATATCACATGATCTGATCTCTGTTTATATCTTAATTTTATCTCGAAAGTATGCAGCTCTTGAGAATGTCACTTCCGAGTTTAACAACAGAAGCAAGAATAAAGATGCCGATAGTAATAATAAGAAATAATAATAATAATAATAAGAAGAAGAAGAAATAATTATAACATAATAACAGCAACAACAACAACATTGTATTCATCATCTTCCATGTCGCCGCTTATCGATAATCACCTTAATCATCATCACCACCATCATCATCGTCATCGTCATCATCATCATAACCAGCATCGTCATCGTCATCATAACCATCATCGTCATCGTCATCATAACTATCATCGCCGTCATCATCATCATCACCGAATAAAACTTCCTCGTTTCTTAGCTCCGAATCGAAAGAGAGCAAGAACTTTCGAATCAGGAAGAAAACAGAAACCGCGAACGGCTCTCGTCTGGGTTTTTTCGGCATTCCAAAAATAACCAGCAGGCAGACTCAGGCTGGTAATGATAGTGATCGTCTCGGCGATGCTGGTGGTGGTGATGGTAATGATGCTGATGGCGGGAAGGTCTTGATGAGGGAGGAAGTAGGAAAGAAAGAAGATGCTCACGCTGTTTACAGGAGCGTTCAGAAGGGCGGATTGATACCAGAAGAGGGACTTAGGAACTTGATCGATACGCGCATGGGTACGTTGTTGTTGTCGTCGTTGTTGTTGTTGTTGCTGTTGTTGTTGGTGGTGTAGATGTTGATCGTCATGATGTTGACACAAAAAGAGAGTGGTGTGTTGTTGTTGTGTGCGTGTTGTTTGTGTGTGTGAGTGAGTGTGTTTGAAAGACGCTCGACAATTTAAATTTGATGTTCTATTCACTCAATCATTGATAATTTGGAGTCTCTGATATGGACTTGTTTGCTCAGATTTTTTGAAGTGTGTGCTTGTGACTCCTTCATTCAGTCACTCACTCACTCACTCCCTCACACACTCACACACACTCACTCACTCACGCACGCACGCACTCACTCACTCACTCACTCACTCACTCACTCACTCACTCACTCACTCACTCACGCACGCACTCACTCACGCACGCACTCACTCACGCACTCACTCACGCACTCACTCACTCACTCAATCACTCACGCACTCACTCACTCACTCACTCACTCACTCACTCACGCACGCACGCACTCACTCACTCACTCACTCACTCACTCACTCACTCACTCACTCACTCACTCACTCAATCACTCAATCACTCACTCACTCACTCACTCACTCACTCAATCACTCACGCACTCACTCACTCACTCACTCACTCACTCACTCACTCACTCACTCACTCACTCACTCACTCACTCACTCACTCACTCACTCACTCACTCACTCACTCACTCACCACTCACTCACTCACTCACTCACTCACTCACTCACGCACGCACTCACGCACTCACTCACTCACTCACTCACTCACTCACTCACTCACCACTCACTCACTCACGCACTCACTCACTCACTCACTCACTCACTCACTCACGCACTCACTCACTCACTCACGCACTCACTCACTCACTCACGCACGCACTCACTCACTCACTCACTCACTCACTCACTCACTCACTCACTCACTCACTCACTCACTCACTCACTCACTCACTCACTCACTCACTCACTCACTCACTCACTCACACACTCACTCACTCACTATTTTTTTTTTGATCCACCGTTCCATCTCAATAATCATTACCTCCAGCATCACCCTCATTATCTTGTCAATCATCGTCCCCATCAGCATTATAATAATAATAATAATAATCATCATCATCATCACCATCCGCCGTCATCATTGTTCACCTGTTCCTCTTCTTCCTCCTCCTCCTCCTCATCATCATCATCATCATCCCCATCAGCATTATAATCATCATCATCATCATCATCATCACCATTCCAGCCAAGACCTTGCCGGCACCGGCACCGACGAACGCCACCGGCCTCGCGATGAAGAAGTCACTGACCGGCCTTCCGAACGGCACATCGGCTGATTATTTGGAGAGGATTTTCGAGCAGGAAGTCAGCAGTAGGATGGGTGGAAGGAAGAAGACAAGAGGGGAGTTGGAGGAGGAGATGAAGACGAGGAAGATGACGATGGTGGGTTGCCATGGCGACGCCGACGATGATGATGATGATGATGGTGATGATGATGAGGTGAGTTGTGATGATAGTGATTGTGATGATATTGGTGATGATTGTGGTGAAAATCTGGCGGCGGGTTGTGTGATGATGATGATGATGATGATGATGATGATGATGATGATGATGATGATGATGATGACGATGACGATGATGATAGTGGTGGTGATGACGATGACGAAATATATTAATGATGGTATAATTAATTATAATAAATAATTAACTGTGAAAACATGCTTCCTTTCCTCATTCCAGGACAGGATACTTGCCGTGGAAAAGTTGAAGAAATTGGAAGAGGAGAAGAAATCGAACGAAGCCAGGAGACACAACGACAACTTCCTGTTAGTTGGTCATGTGAGCATACGCCAGCTATGATGATGATGATGATGATGATGATATGATGATGATGATGATGATGATGATGATGATGACGATGACGATGACGATGATGATGATGATGATGATGATGATGACGATGACGATGACGATGGTAATGACGATGATTTAGATGCTAAAGAGTGATTTGATATTTGCCATATTTTTGACTGCTCTATTTATCATTGTTAAATTTAGTGATGTCTTATCTCCGAAATCATCATCATCATCACTAACAGGCCAGTTGAGAAGTCTCCAGTCAAGTTGAACAGATACGACGACGACACGGTCGAAGGCAGGAGTCGAAACAGAAACCTAAGGAAGAGCAAGTTCACAGCTGTTGCCATCTACAACTTCAAGGCTAAGAATGACAGGTAATAATATCATCATCATCGTCATCGTCATCGTCATCGTCGTCGTTGTCGTCATCATCATCATTATCATCATCGTCATCATTATCATTATCATCATCGTTATCATCATCATCATCGTCGTCATCATCGTCATCATCATCATCATCGTCGTCGAACCTGAAGTTTCTCAGACACCTCAATGAACAAATAATTCATCGGTCTTTGATCGATAATTGAGATTTTTATGTTTGATATATTCACTTTTAATGACATTAGTAATAATAATAATAATAATTATTTACTAATAATAATAATAGCAATATTATTATTATTATTATTATTATGCACAATTGTGGACTATTTGTAAGACACATCTGCATGCCTTTCAAATACGGGGCCATCTATTAATTTCAATAACTCTGTTTACGTCTGTCATTTGATTTATAGTGATGTTATTATTATTATTATTATTATTATTATTATTATTATTATTATTATTATTATTATTATTATTATTATTATTATTATTATTAATTATTATTATTATTATTATTATTATTATATTATTATTATTATTAATGTTATCGCTACCATTATCGCTAAATAATTTATGCTAATGTATTCACATTCTGTCGAAATAATAAAAATAAATAAATAAATATAATACAACATTCGCAGTTATGTAGCCATTTTATAATAACCGATAATTAATTATTCATATATAAGATAATTTTTATGATAATTTATTCACCCAGAGAGCTGACACTGCGTAAGGGCGACGTGGTAAAAGTGTTGAGGCAGATCGACAAAAACTGGTTTGAAGGAGATTTAGACGGAAGAGTTGGAATGTTTCCAATCACCTACGTCAAGGTGTGTCTCAGGTGTTTTTCATGTCACCTAGATTGATTGATGATATATAGGACTGTTTTATTATATAACAATTATTATTATTATTGTAATTATTGTTGTTATTATTATTATTATTATTATTATTATTATTATTATTATTATTATTATTATTATTATTATTATTATTATTATTATTATTATTATTATTATTATTATTATTATTATTATTATTATTATTATTATTATTATTATTAATAGTTACATTGCTATTGTAATTGTAATTAATTAAACGTCATCAGATCAATCTGCCTCAATCCCAGACGAGGAAGGAACCAACATTGAGGGGAAAAGTCCTCTACGATTTCAACGCCAGTGCTCCGCCTGAACTTTCACTTTACAAGGTCATTATTTATTCATTTATTTATTCATTTATTCATGGTATATTAATATGCAGAGTCATTAGAATATTCATGAGGTGGTTAACGCGTTTACGAATATGCAAGCGTAACAATATGATGTGAAGAAATGTAGCTATTACTACGTGTTACGATTATTACCAATAAATGATATAATTAATAATACTATTATAATAATGCAGTCACAACCAATGATACTATTCGAGGTATAATCATACTAATAATTAATAATTACACTAACAATACTAATAATACAACCGCCAGTTAAGTGACCAATTTAACCACAGGGTGAAAGAGTGACCGTAGTGGGTGCCATCGACGACAACTGGGTTGAGGGTCGCTCGAGGAATGGGGAGGGCATATTCCCCCTCAACTACGTCAAGATTTTGGACGATGACGACGATGACGACGACAATGTGGACGGCACTTCCAGATCCAGCAGTCAGTATGGCACGCCTCTTCATTCAAGAACAGTGACACCGTCTTTTGGTTAGTGTTGTTATGTGGTACTGTTGTTTGTATTGTTGGTTGTATTGTTGCAGCTATGTGTGTATGCCCGTGTGAATTATGAGCAGGATATGATGCATATTAAAATTTAAAAATATTCTCACAATCGTCATCATAATTGAGACAAATCCTTCCTCATCACGTACCTATTCGCGACCTGATTTTTTTTTTATCTGAAAGCTGTTTTTCGAATTAACTCAAAAAAAATAATAATAAAAATAAAAAAATAAATAAAAGGATAAACAGACAAAAGTTAATGTAGATCGATTTCAGTTTGACTTGGAAGTTGATTTAAAAATAAATTTATCCGTTCACACGGATTCAGTTTATGGTAGTTGAGTGTTTGCACCCACGTTGACCCTGAAAAAAAAACCAGTTTTCTCTGTGAGCACTGTCGGGACCACACACATAATCTAGCTGTGACTCAAAGAACGCACTTTATGATCGCAATTAATTGTTGTAATTATAATAATATTAGTTCATGTTATTATTATTATTATTATTATTATTCCTGATTATTATTTTTTATATAATTCAACATGGAAGGGCGATACGAAAACAAACTGCGTAAGTTATGATTTTATTAATATTGTTATTACCAATAATCTATTAATAAAATTATTATCATTATTATTATTATTATTATCATTGAATTTCCGTATTATTAGTCAAGCGTTATCATTAAAAACTCAATCATTATCTCATGCACAAAACATATTACTATCCAGAAAACCAATTATCAATTTCCAGACCCCAGAAATGCCTACTCAAGGCTAAGCCTTAGGGAAAGACCAAGGGCCGACCTTAGGGTATCCTCACCAGTAGGCTCCACAGTATCCTCCTACGCACCCACCATTCCATCGGCCCCTCTGTCCCCCTTTGGCTCGCAGGAACTCGACACGACGTTGAGATCGCTTGGTGTCAGTGATTGGCCCTCATTGGAAGCTTCGTTACTTGACCTCGAAAAGGTCAGCATATCCCAGTTGATGCAACAACAACAACAAAAACCGGTTGCTGGGAGATTTGGGGCAGAGAAGACCCTAGAAAGAGCCGCCAGCCTGCAGTACAAGTTCCGGCCCCAGCAACAGGACTCTTTCCGACAACAACAACAACAACAACAGCAGCAACAGCAACAGCTGCTGAGACAGCAACTAGTCCAGCTAGAAAGAGAAGCAGAGCAACAGCGCAAGACCCAGCTGCGTCACAGCCAATTGGATCGCTTCCAGGACAGATCACGTGACTCTCCGAGGGGCGAATTACTCAGCCAATCTGCTCATCCCGATCTCTGCGCAGGGGGCTCCTACCTATCGAGAAATAATCCTGCCTCGAGGTCAATGATAGTCACAAGGTCGGCTACAAATAGCGGCCTATCAGAACGCAGCATAACCAACGACTACAACAAATCATCGCCCTACCATCGATACCCCTCCCTCATCTC
>JAJTWR010000473.1:542500-607500 GCA_021613335.1 Whitmania pigra
CAATCTTATCCTAGTTATGATGGTGATGATGATGATGACGCCGACGACAATGATGATGATGACGAAGGTCTATTTAAAAAAATCCTTAGATCTGCCATCAGCAAAGCCATTAGGTTTTTAACTTCAGCGGAAAATGATGATGATGATGAGGAATACAACGTTGATGATGATTCTCACGAATATAAAGCTTGTTTAACCGTGGTTTGGATCACAGTAACCCATTTTATTTCTCTAACTTACACCATAATTTACCTGTAGTCATCTGGTCTCTTATGGGAAATACTTTTAAAGGTAGGTTTTGAACACCGAACCTGTCGACCTGAAAACGTTTTAATCGTTGACTTGAATTTTTGGAACGAGACGTCAGAAATGTTTGCATTGAAAATGGTTTTACCTACTTTTGTATAGATATTGTAATGTATTACAATTACACATAACAACAAGTTGTAATTATCTTCTTCTGCATTTACATCTTACGATGTAAGGTTTACATTATCTCATTTTAATTTTTAGTTTGGTTTTTTTTTAATTAATTTTAATGTTTTATTTTTAGACCTCCCAGCTAAGTCATAACCTGCTAGTTTGTTTGAACATTTAACTATTATCGCTGTCATCATCATCATCATCATCATCGCTGTTATTATCATCATTATCATCAGCAGCATTTACAGTCAGAACCTATTTATTTGACAAGTCACCATCTATATTAATATATTTATATATATTACTTATTTACATTACTTAATACAATATGGCCAGCTAAAACTAGTATTATTTTATAATTAATAAAGTTAAGTTAGCATAAAAATAAAGATAATAAAGCAACTAAACATAATTGCATATTTTTCCAGAAATCTTATCTGCCATCTTTTTCCTGAGCTTATGTAGTCGTGGACGGCATAGGTCATCGTAGAGAAATATATTTGGGTTGACAGTTTGGTGGCGTGGAATTATTAGATTAATTTTTTATTTCTGTTAAACGTTTCGTCTGTTATGGAAATTATCTGCTTTTTATTAACTACTTATTAATCATTAGGTAATATTTAAGATAATTTTTATGGTGTTTAGTTTAAAAATATTAATATTCTCTTTCTTATCTGCTGATTTTGTAATAACAAAAAATAATAATAATAATAATATCGTTATCAACATAAGTTTAAGTTTGTTTTTAAGTTGTGAAGTGTGAGGACTCTAATCAAATTTCTGCATTCAGTCATAAAGCTTTGTTAAATCATTCATTCACCAAAACTTGCTCCATCCATCCATCCATCAGGCTATCATCATCATCATCATCATCATCACAACCACCGTCATCATCATCATCATCATCATCATCACACCACCGTCATCATCATCATCATCATCATCATCATCACACCACCGTCATCATCATCATCATCATCATCATCATCCTCTGGATCAGCTCAAATTCACAAGAAGGAATTCCTATTCAATCAATCATTACCACCATCTCTGTTCAGCCCATAGTCACCATGGTGACGTTCATGCCCTCATTTTGCAAGCAGAACGTGCAAGCATCCGCCTTAAATGTCTCGGTGTCGCAGCCTTCGAAGTTTTCGCGTCGACGAATCGTTCGAATCGTTCGAATCGTTCGATGTTTTTTCCTGCGGAATCCTTTTTTCCGATTTTTTGCTTCGTTCTTCTTCGATGATCGCAATGGAGAATAAAATAAACAATTGGACATTTCTGCGAGGGTTCTGGAGTGGTGATGGTTTGGGTGATAAATTGGTAGTTCAGTATTTTATGATAAAGTGATGGGTTAGGTGATAAAGTGATTGGTTAGTGAGAGAAAAATATAATCCACAAAATGTAGTTTCCAAGCTGCCAAATATAACAACGTTAACAACTTGCATTGGTACAGGTGATAACATCGCAACAGCACGATGATGATGGTTAGTAGTGATGATGATTAGCTGATGATGATAACGATGGGTGTACTTGTCCAAGAAACATGCAGATGTGGTCTTACAATGCTTTTCGTTCGTCGAAGAATTGGAATAAAACAGAATAAAAATGGAAATTAGTTTAAATGCGTTTATTTGACTTTTTTTCATTAATTTAATTTAATTCGACTTCATTTGAACCGTCTCACATGAAGTCGTCCGATTCGTTGCCGCTGTCCTGAAACGAGAAACAAGAGTAAAATGACAACATTATTATCATTATTATAATTTTTACTCTTATTAATTAACTTAATTATTAATATTTCATTATAATATTATAATTATTACTCTTATAAATTGACTTAATTATTACAGTTAAGTCAAATTGTGTTTAACAACATTTGCCGTGGTAATAGACAGATTTAAGATTCATATAAGCAATCTTGAATCTTTTACCAATTTTTAATATTCATTTACTTATAATATTTAGTAATTTGTAATATTTAATTAACTATTACTAATTTTGTAATATTTAATTAACTATTACTAATTTTATTAATACTAAAAATTAAATGCAATTATAAGTTCAACACTCACATAGTTGGACTTCATGTTCTCAGGCTTCAAGAAGTTGTATTTCCTAATGGGATGAATTCATCATCATCATCATCATCATCACCACCTTCATCACATCATCATCTTAATCATCACCACCATAATCACATCATTATAATCATCACCATCCCCACATCACAATCATCACCATCACCTTGCTTCTGCCTCCTTCTTGAGTCTCTCCTCCTCGAGCTTCTCCACCCGTTTCTGTTCCTTCACCTCGGCCTTCCTCGCCTCCCTCTCTCGCTTGTCCCTCTCCTCCCGTTCAGCCCTCAGGTCGGGTTTGTCCTTCCTGAGGGTCTTGTTCAGTCGGTTCACGACCTCGTTGACCCTCTTCTCGACCTTCGTCGACTTGACCTAGAATTGGTCGACGGTTTTGATTGGTTGTTGTTTTTTTGGGGGGTTGGGTCAAATGTGTGATTGTGTACGGACGGGTGTTTAATTATTAAAATCATGAATATTCACGAGCTTGTTATGCAAGCACTTTGAAAACATTTTGGTTTGTTGTATGATCTATCATATTAGTTGTGTAATCCATGACTAATGGTTATGTAATTGATACATATGCAATAGTTATGTAATACAAATCTAACTAGTTAAAAATTTCAATTTGTTTGATTGTTATTATTATAACAGATTTTATTATTATAATATAAAATATTAGTTACGTAATCCATGACTAATGGTTATGTACTTGTTACTTATATAATAATTATGTAATCCAAATCTAACTAGTCGAAAATCTCACCTCCTTCTGCACGTTGAACCCCACCTGACCCACTGCCATGTTTCCAGTCTTCTTGAGGTTGTTCCACATGGTGTAAACAATTCCAACGTTGGACATCTTGTTGCCTGTTGATACAAAGGAGAATGCCATAAGATACGATGGTATGATGATACGATGGAGGAAGACGCAGATGAACATGCTCAGAGGATTGCTAGAATATAATGAATCTTTTTAAATAGTAGTTAGAATTACTAATCCTTACATTTAATCTTAGTATCTAACTATAAGATACAATTAAATGTGATGCAATAAAAAATACTCGAACGAAACGTCTTTTGCATGTAAACACGTGTTAGTTCAAATTCAGCACACAAAAATACCTTCAATGCTGTTGGCTTTGACGAGCTGAGCGCAATCCTGTAGAAGGGCTGGAGGAATGGTGTCGATTGTTTCTCCCTGAAGAGAAAAATATCAGGCTGAGTGCAAATTTTAACTTAAATGGCTGTTTCACAAGTGTTTTTGAGTATATGTACAATATTAAGAAGACCGATGTGATTGTGATGGGTTTGAAAAATAAATTTAAAATGATGCATTAAATTTAAACAATTCATTCTGAAACAAACAGGCAGCAGCCTCAAATAAACGTGAGCAGACGACACTTTGTCCACGTGAAACCAAACATCTTCCGGCCAACCCCATTTGATGAGATCTTCATCTTAAAGAAAAATTAAAGAAGTTTTCATTATGAACAATTAATACCTTAATAGGAAGCTGGTTTCAACAGGAATGTTAGACAAAATATGGGAAAAAATCTTACAAAGGTTCAAAATAAAAAAAAATTCAAATTAAAAATGAATGTCCTCACTTTCCACTTTATCCTCTCCCATATAAATGGTGTGTTCTGGACTAGTGACTATAATTGGAGACAATATTATTCACATTATGTGAAAGTGATCTCAACAGTTTCGTAATTAATCAACTAATTGGAATTTATTCTAAATTGCTAAACTAACCATTTGAAGTAAAAAATAAAACCATTTTTATCGTTAACGTAAAAACGCGACAGATATATCAAAACAAAATAAACAAAGTGTTTAAAGCTAGATAAGAGACAACGTGCAATTTTAAAGATTTTTTTATGCACATTTTTAATATTTTTTATAAAATTATTTTTAAATTAATAAAATTTCAATTTTTAATTCTAAGTGGGAATGACGTAATAAAACGAGCACTCGTTTTAAATACAAAGCAACTATATTTGATACTAATTGTTAAACTTAGTAAAAATTTAAATAATTACAATTGTTTTGCTAGATAAAGTTAAATGAAAGTTGAATTCTGACATACCTTATATGCATCTTCATTGCTTGTTTTGTCAGCGATATTTAGATAAGTAACATTGCTATAGAGAGACAAAATGCTCAGGAACGTAATAAATCTTTTGAGTAGTCAAACCAGAAGTCAGTTTTGTCATTGCACTTTTTAAAGTTGCATTTGTTTAAGTTTTGTTGCTTTACATATTGCGGTATTGTTTATTTTTGAGTTTTATTTATTTTGCAATTTTTATTAACCGACTGTTGTTTTGTTTGTGTTTTTATTGTAGTTGCTGCAGGCAGGTTTGTCTCCTCTGCATCGTCTGGGTCTTTTTCACGATTTGACACTGAGGATTATAATATTTCTGATTCAGACAGGTTATAAAGATATGTGTTTAAAACGTATATTTAATGAGCGTATCATGTTTGCTTTAACATTTAATAAAGCTATTTGGAATGATGATTCCACAAGATAGGTATTACTAATAAAACAATTATCAATAAATATATTTCACACCCCTTTTGAATTTATACTTTCCCCCTTCGCTGACAAAAGGAACGATTAATTTTAATTTCCTAAAATTTTCCCGAGCAGCGAGGGAAGCAGTTCGGACGAAACGAACGTCAACGAGATCAAACAGAAGATCCTCGGTGCTTCTCTTCCTTTCGTTCTCGAACACGGTTGGAGCAACAAGTCCCTTGCCCTCGGTTGGTCCTGCTTATTATTATTATTATTATTATTATTATTATTGTTATTATTATTATTATTATTATTATTATTTGTGGTAATATTACAGTTAATAATAATAAGTATAATATTAATTTGTTTGCTATATTATTACTGTTTTTGGTAATATTACAGTTATAATATTAATTATAATATTAATTTGTATGCTATTATTATTATTATTATTATTATTATTATTTATGGTAATATCATAGCTAATAACAATAATATTAATTTGTTTGTTATTATTATTATTACCATTTGCGGTAATATTATAGAGAGGCCACATGCAATTTGTTGATAATCTTCGACAAGATAATGTTTGTTGCTTAATTGTCGTTATTACTTTACATTCCTTGCATTAATTTTGCAATTGTCATGTCTGTTCTCTATGCCTTTCTGCTACTGGCTAATGTTGAAAATAAGTGCATTATATTATTATATTATATTATACTATATTATTATGATTAAGCAGACCACCAACAATGTATTATTATCAGCAGTAATTGTTACTTATTATTATTATTGGTTATTATTACTTATTTTTAATGGTTGTGATTATTATTATTATTATTATTATTATTATGTTTATTGGTTATTCCTTATTATTATTTTTATTGATTACTGTTATTACAATTCACATTTTGTTCGTTCAGGGGCGGAAAAAGTTGACCTCTCGGGCATGAGTCACGGCCTTTTCCCCAGGGGAGGTTACGAACTGGTGAGTCACTTTTACAAGAATTGTAACCAGGAACTGGAAAGGAAAATGAAGGAATCTACAGTCGATGCCGAGTCTAAGTGAGTGGAGATGATCGTCATTATGCATGTCATCATTATCACATAATAATCATCATCGTTATTATGTTATCATGTCATCATTATCACTTTATACATATCATCATCATCATTTACATTATAATCATCACCATTATATATGTCCTCACTACCACATTATAAACATTATCACTATCATCTATGTCAGTATTACGGATATGTTATTTCATGATATTTCAATATTGCATGTGCTTTAGGAGATTGCATGTGCAATTATTGTATACCTGAATATTGTCTTCTTATTCATCGTGTTAACTACTTGAAGTCATGAATTTTATTAATAAGTGATAACGATTATTACACTCGATAACTTGTTATAACTTAACGATTTTTATCATCACATTAATTTCAGAATAAACGTTAACGAGTTCATAGAAGAGGCTGTAAAGTACCGCTTGGGTCTCATCACCCCCTACTTGCTGAGGTGGTCTGAGGTGAGGTGTGAAGTGATAGAATATAATGTCAAGAATCTATGCCTTCATTTATTCAATCCATTGCTTCATTCATTTGTTAATAACTTCATTACTTTATTTGTTAATTAATTAATTCATTCATTTGTTAATTTCATCATTACTTTTTTTGTTAATTAATTAATTCATTCATTTGTTAACTCATTCATTCAATGACCACCTATCATATATCTTATCCTAATATGTACATCATCATTACCATTTAATCATATTCTTTTGCATCTGGTCTTAGATGTGTTAATTTGTTGTTATTTAATGTTAATAGTAAGTATTTTTCTGCCTGCATTAAGAAGTCCATTTATTCTGAACCTTATTACTGCCAATGTAACATATTTAGAGACTGCGGCATTGACCTTTATCTGACATTTTTATCGGCGTTCAGTGACATGTGACGGTAATGGTAACGGTCGTAATGTCTTGTGTTTGAAACCCAGCTTGCACTGCCACAAGCATATACAAATGGTTATAAGAAGTGCCTCTGAAACTGTGCATATGGCACTACTAAATAAATTTTTTTAAAAGTGATTTATGAGTTTATTGAATCAAACAAACAAGCCATTATATGCACAGAAAAAACAAAAAGCGAAAGCACTAAATAAATTCAAATAAACCCAAAGGACCAGCCTTAAGGAAGCACTGACCCTAAAAGCAGTTATATACAAAATCATAAGCAATACACTTTCACTCAATAAATATTGTTTGCATGACATTTTGAATAGTAAATAAAATAATTTGAAAGGGCATGTGTTTAACTGAGTTGGGTCCTTGATAGATGAAGGTATGGAGGAGTAAAGTCTTATTATATGTGCCATAACATTGTATTGACAATAATTTAAGTGTAGATTTGGAAAAAGACAGACAATATTCATGTGCATCACATAGAAAGCGTGAAAGATAGTTGTAGTTATTGCTTGATATGAAAAAAAACAGAGAATATTTTGGGAAGAGAACTGAAATCATATGAAAACATAAAACGATCAATTTGTAAATTACTAATTTGTGACATATTTAACAGACTATAGTTAGAGAATGCAGAGGCAGTTGATGATGAAGGTGATAATAAGAAAATTATTCGCGCAATCCGTTTTTTGCAATATATTCAATTGATGTAAATGTGTGTTATAAGTAGATGCCCATATTACATTGCAGTAAGTTAGATAAGGGTAAATAAGAGAGAAATACAAATGAAGTATGATTACAATTTCCAGGCTTCTGTGTTAATGTGTCATCCAGACAACGTCGCCGACTCTTTCCAGAACTTCACTTCGATGATCGACGACATTTGGCATTACTCAGGAGACAAATCTTTTGATGTTAGTGAACTCTTTGTTGTTTAGTTGGAACGTCAAGGAGTTAATTAAATTAAATTAATTACTGAATTTAACTAGCAATTATCATTTAGATGCAATTGTTGCAGTTGATTCTTGATAGTCTTAGTGCATAATAAATCATTTATGTTTATGTATTAATTGGATGTTGTCGAATACTAATTAATTAATTAAAATGTTGAATGCATATGAAGTCAGAATGCATCAAAAAGCTTTTAGTTAATATTAATAATTAATTACAATTAGTTACTAATGAAATTCATTTATTTATTTGTCTATTTATTTATTACTTGACGTCTTCTCTCCCCGTGAAGCTCAACTGGTATTCTAAGCGCATCACCCTCGGCCTCATCTACAAGAGTACTGAACTGTGCCTCATTGCTGACGAATCGGAAGATTTCCAAGAGACCTGGAGTTTCCTTTCCAGGAGGATGAATGACGTGCACAAGCTGAAACAAGTGGGTGTCTGGAGACGGTGATAATGATGGATGTGTGGATAGTGGTTGAATGGGTACTTTTTTATTTCTGGGTGATATTGTTATTTTGGTGATATTAGATGATTTTTATTTTTAGGATGATATTAAACATGATGATATTATATGTGTGATTTTTATTGTTTATAGAATTATTAATGCAATGGTAGTGGATGATGGTTACTTTGTATTGTATTCTTTTGAGCTCTTAAACGAATAATCATGAATTTTCAGCGTAGCTGTCACATCAATTATATTTAATTCCTCAGTGTTATGTTTATCTAGTCCAGTGTGTTTTTATTACAATATGCATATATTAATATTATTATTATGAATATGTTAATGCTATTTATATGAACATTAATAAATTATTGAATAGCTTGCACGGTCAAGCTAAAGTAATTCGTTCAAATATCATTGCCAGTTGTCGGAGATATCTACGTACGTCGATTCGGCCTTTCAAGTGGTGAGTCTAACTGGTTAATGTTTTTATGACAAAATTATTATCTAGTGGGAGCTCCATGATAAAAGTATTATTAATTAAAATTTAAACATTTTTTAACAACAGCATCAATTTTTATCTGCTTGCAATATTGCTAGTTTTTGCTCTTATATTATCTTGACAATGTTTTATAATAACAATGTTGATATTATTGTTATGTAATATACTATTCGATATGGGTATAAAAACAGAAATTAAGGTAAAACAAATTTATTTTTTGACCACAGGCAAGGAACTTACTAGCCCTCAATAATTTCGGCAGAAAATAAGAAAATGCTACTCTGTTGTGTTGATGGCTGAAGTCCATTTCAATGACAGTGTTATGAAGATTCAAAGCCCAGTTTACATTTAAATTAGAAAGTTATCAATAAAGGCTGTTTTGCGTGGCGTATTTTATTAATTAGCTTTTATTTGGTATGCTTGCCTAAGCTTGTGCGCCAATAACGTTTGGAAGGATAAATTAATTTGTGATGATTTAAAAGCTTCAGAAATATGAAAAAAAATCCACCTGTAGTAATTTATTCAAGTATTTAATTATGTTTCGAATGTCGATTCAGTTGTTAAACTAGAATTTTAACTAGGCATCAAAGATGCAATTCATAATATAATACAATTAGGATACTATAAATAGGATAATACAATTAGGATATTACAGGGCAAATAAAACTTAAGCGAGTTGAACTCAAGGACGACGTACTCATAAAGTTGTATGACTTCTACGTGAAAGAAAATTTATAGTAGCTAAAAAGCAGATTAATGTTTATGAGATTCCGGCAATTGGTTTTTTTTTTAATTTTGCCATTTTTACATAAATTGCGTTCAATAATATTTCCCGGAGAACTCGAGAAAAGCTTACACTATTCGATTACGTAACTTGCTTATGTTGCTTTGGAGATGTTTATTTTGATGGAGGACAGCCATGCTTGTCTTTTCAACTGATTTATATATTTTAACTTTTGCAATCTTTCTTCCTTATGCAGAAAGCCAAATTCATTCATTAATGAAAGACTTCATCGTGCTTTACGAGCGCAATCACTCACTACTTAATATTTCAGGAGAAACATTGAAAGATGAATTGAGTTTTACCAATGACGAATCGAGAGTAGTAATACACTTCGAAAGGTTGACTTTTGTAGAAGGGATCAAGTTCCGCACTTCTCTAGGTAATATTTTTTTTTAACTTAGAAACAAACTTCAGTTTTACGAAAAAATGTGTTTTGAATTATGCACTTATATTATATTATGTAATCTATTATATTATTGATATAAACTGGGAGTCTAAGTAATAAATAAGTAATAGTCATAAATCCTACTCATAAAAAGACACTCAATGTAATTCAATAGTAATACAAACTTTAGGGCTGCGGAAGTTAACGATTAGTTAATCGATTAATTGTTAAAATTGTTAATTATTATGTAATTTTTCAATTTATTTTTATTAACAATTTTTTAATAGTATTCTTTTTGGTTGCTTACTTTCTTCCGTAACGTCATTATTATTTAGTTAGAACGTGATGAAAGCATCGTTGCATTTAAGCATTTAATTTATTTCTTAAATTCGATTACCCAACAAAAAAAATTAATCAGACGCAGTCTAAAAAAAAAATTAAATATGCACTTAATTATTTTATGCCGCGGTTGAAAGGCTATTCAGTTCTAATGACTGAAAACTTACATAATAAACCTATTAGTTTGTTTGCTAGCTTACCTCCGGGTTATTACAATCGTTTAGCTCGTCAACCTTAATAAGTGAACGTTTTTGAAGTGGAACCGCCAAATTCCCAAGGGGCGCTTTGTGACGGTGCAAGCTGGGCCGCGAACACGACCTAGGCCGGCAACACAACCGGGTTCGACTGTATATACATAATATGTATTTTGTTTATAATTTGATAAGCAAATATAAACATCGCCTAATACATATGTACATTGTAAAGAATGTCTGAGTTGGCACAAATACATTAAACGAAACAGGCTATAACTTCACAATGGATGGATTGTGTGCCGAAGAATTGACAATCAAGAAGTCAGATTCTTATAATTTTTCTACATTCTACTCCAACAATATCACAATCAATCAGATCTGTAGTCAATTATATATCACAGCGGCATTAAGGTCTACCATCCAAGTCAATGCGTACCGTGAGTAATTTTCTAAAATGGCAACGAGTTGTATTAATTTGGATTAATTGGAATAATATTTGTGCAACAACTTCAATTTAGAATTCCACATAGAGAACTACTTGGGCTGTTATGAAAAGCCTGGCGGCCCACCGGCAACGCTGACAGATCCGAATGGATGCAGAGTTTTCTGTTCCTTATTTAAATATTTTGTTGTAGGAATCAAGGGCTCACAAGTTTGGCACAGTTTAAGCATGCTTAGATATTTTTTATTATTTATGTAATTATATAATATATTATAAATATAATATGTAAATATATATTATGGACTATATAAATATAAATTTTTTTATGCATAAATAAATATTAAGATATATTTATGTATTATATTATTATAATATTATTATTATATTTCTATACTGTGCAATATGTTATTACATTGGTGTGATTTCGCGGAAAATTGTGCTTCAACAAGTGCATTCCCTTTACTCAAAGTAAATTCATTAAGTAAAATTGTTTATATCATGGCTAAAAGAGACATCAAATAGCGTTAAATAAATTTGATTTATTTTACTTTCACAATTTCAACCTCGAACATGAACTGATTCCGAGTAGAAATACAGATAGATTCCATAGATACATCAGTGGAAAACTACAATCACGTAATTGTAATTGTAACTTCATTTATATAGCGCTCCTTCCCAAGGGCGCTGGCGGCAGTGTAGGCTGGGTTTCGAACACGACACATTACGACTGTTGCCATTACCGCCGTATGCAGGCACGTAACCCATTCGGCTAACCTGAGATACTATGGCTGGAGAGGATAGAGAAAAGACTTGTGTCATCTGCGTATTGATGGAAATATATGTTGAAGTTATGAATAATGTTTAGTTTAACATATTGGGATCTGTTGGAAAGGTAAGATTGTAGCCAGGAGAGTGCAAGGCCATTAATTCCAAAGTCAGACTGGAGTATCTCCAACAATATTTGGTGGTTTGTGGTATCAAAGGCAGCCGAGAGGTCGGTCATAAATGTCGGCGAGATTGTTGAAGATGTGTGAAAGGGCTGTTTCTGTAGAGAAACCAGGTCTGTAGGCAGATTGGAGGGAAGGGAAATTAGAAGATGCTGTGATATGAGGTCGAATTCTGGGCAGAATGAGTCTATCAAGCAGTTTTGACATAGTAGAAAGGTTGGAGATAGGTCTGTAATTGGTAAGCAAGTTTGGATCGAGGTTTGGCTTTTTTTTAGAAGTGGAAGGACTTGGGCCCTCTTGAAGATGGACGGAAAAGTGCTTGTGCTGCAAGAAAGGTTTGCTAGTTTAGAGAAGATTGGGGATAGAATTAGAGCATATTTCTTGAGATGAAGAGTGGAGTATCGAGAGGAGATGACTTGTTGGGCAGTTGGGAATAAGCTTGAGAACCTCTTCCAATGAAACAGGTTTTAGGACTGAGATTGGGGTGCCTGAGAATTGCTTGGCTGGAAAAGATGAGATGGTTGATGAGGCGAAGCCTTGAGGTTGAAGAAAAACGAGTTAAAAGAATTGACCAAGTTTGAGCACTCATCGTCGGTATAATATTGAGGAGGACGGCTGTGAAGCAGTTTGTGAAGAGAGCTCTACATGGAACGGGGGTTTACATCAGACCAGTGGCGCAACTAGGGGGCTGGGGGGCTTGCCTAATAGGAAAGACACTGCAATTTTTCCAAATTCGATGAGTTTTTTTTTGGTGGGGGGGGGGGGGGGGGCGGGGTAAGGGGATTTAACTGGTTTGAAACTTTGAGACAGAAGATAGTCAAACTCATTAATAAATTATTAAAGATTCAAAATAAGACTGCAAACAGAAGATAGCCAAACTAATAATAATAATAATCTGTTCTAACTTTAATTCTTTATTAATTATAATTGGTAGTTTTGATTTGAACAGTTTCAAAATTTTTTTGACTGCGTCGGGCTTTCGTCAATTTTCTAAACTTGAGCCCCCCCCCCCCCCCCCCAGCATTTTTCGCTGGTTGCGCCACTGCATCAGACTTGAGTTCTTCCTTGATAGAGGAGGTCCTAGAGTTTATGAAGTAAGAGCTATGTAGAAACCAGGTCGATTCTTTGCTTGACTATGATCCGAGAGCATCATCGAACATCGAAAACAAAAAAAAAACAGGTGGTGATAATAACGACACCAACGTCGAGCATAATTTTGTTTAATTGTTCACAAAATGAATTAAAAAACATTTCAATTAAACTTTTTAAAAATTTGGATTTGCGCAACCGTCAGGTGAGCTATCGCCATTTGGGTAATACTCTGGTATACCATTTTCCACGAGATAAATTTTTTGGATACCCAATCTCTGTAAACAAGTTAATACTACACTAATACTGCACAGTCACTAAGCGAGAGAGAAAAAGTGTAAGCGGTAGCCCAAGGCAAAAGTTGATCCGTGACTGGAAAATGGCATTAGGTACTCTTATACATAAAAGAGGATCCATTACTTTTCCTAAAAACTACCTATCTCTATTTATAGAACACATCCTATTTGTTCATAGCTCCACTCTCATTGGTTCTCACCACAACATACTCACTCACTCTTTTTTATTCCATAATTTTGATGTTCCATTTTTTTATTTATATATATATATTTATTTGTTATAACAAATGACATTTATTTTTAATTTAGCATACATGTACTTGCGAAAACAATTTGCTTAAATATCGTCCTACTCAGGAAACCGAGTGTTCAAATATATGTCCACTCAATTGGATTTATTGTGGTGGTAACTTAGGGGTCTCGATCTTCTCAGCTAGTAATATTTCAATATTTGCAAAATTGTCTTAAACTTTTATAAATTCATTTAAAACTCCTATGAAAAGAAAATCAATTTCAGTATGGTTAATAGAGGCGTTTAGAGTGCTTTAAATGATAAACAAAATGTGTGTGTAGAATGCTAGACACTAGATAAGATGTATATACTAGATACTACATAAAGAAACTAATTAAAGCATGTGATTGCTTTAGGAGATGTTAAATTTCATAAAGTGAGGAAACCTTCTGATGACTGTTTGTATAACAAAACAAAATGCCCGCCTTGTCCAGATAATAGATCTGGATTTTACTGTGAAAGAATTAGTAAATTTTGTATATTTCGTTCAGTTTTGTTTGTCATTGTTCAAAATGTGATCAATATTTCTTATTTGTTCGCATAACAACTTATATAATTTGTAAATAACTATTAGTTAAATATTTTCATAATGATTTGGTTACCATTCAAATATAAGCGCATAATAACTCTGCCCACAGATATTATTAGCTCTACAACTCGTAGTCGATTTAAGGCCTGAATTTCCAACACTGACTTGAAAAATTTCTAACAATTTTATGACCTAAATTTGCTATATGCACTCTATATGTACTGATTATCTGACACCAATTTGTGTTAGCGGTAACTTGTGGTCCTCTTTTTGGTTTCAATAAATAAATAAAATAAATAATTTTCTAGGTTTTAACTGCAAACAGTAAATTTGTGGTTCTATCAATTTTTATTTATACCAAAATGATCCGCTCTTTGAATGGTATGCAAATTCGTTTTGTGTCATTTCTAGTCAGGGAGGCCCCCTGAGGGGGTAAGGGAGAGCCCTCCCAGTTGGATTAAACTGAAAAAAGTTGGAAAAATTAGGGTTCAAAATTCAAATGCATTTTATAATAATTCTTAAGGTTTAGGACATAACAAATATTTAAAATAAAATAATTTTCCCAGACTCCCATCTTTCTCGATATTAAATTAAATTCTATATCAGGGGTTCCCAACCTTTTTGTGCCCACGGCTCCCTTAGAGTACAAAATGTGGTCCACGGCCCCCCTATTAAAATTATTCAAGAAAAAAAGTAATGAACAATAATTTACTGTCAAAAAAGAACAATGCAATGTACTTTGAAAACAAATTTTTAATGCGAAGATTGCTCCTGCTTCTTGTTCACAAGTAGATGGAATCTGGGTTTTGATTTTGACAGTGCCACTCTCATGTCATCGCGACAGTTTGTTTCGCGATTTTGTTTTGATTGTCAGCAGGGTTGAAAATCCAGCTTCACAAAGGTAGGTTGTAACAAAAGGAATGATGGATGTCATGGCACTTTTGGCTAGAACTGGGTATAGTATCATCATGGAGCACCAAAACTCATAGTCAGCTAAACTCTTGACCTGAAACTCTCTCTTTAGCAACTATTTGTGCCTCAGATCATCTTTGGCCAAGTCCTGATCATCCACACTTTACGAATTGACCAAAAATGGATTCCTGACTAAGGCATCATGGGGCTGCAACTTTTTCGTAATAAAGTAGTCATGAAATGATGCCATCAGAGTTCCTAAGTGAGCCAAAATGTCGCCTTTAAGAAAAGCTGGTATGGTGCCAGCTACAGACTGGGTTGCAGAGACTCTTCTAATCTTGGAAAATTGGTAAAGTTGTTATTCTCCACTCTTCTGATCCACAGGGGCAGCTTCTCCAGAAATGAGCCTAGTTTCTCACCAGCATCAATAACAGTCATGTTAGGACCCTGAATCTTAGTGTTAACCTCATTTAAATGGGTGAAAATGTCAGCTAAATATGCCAGTGATAGGCTGAATTTTGGCAGACAAAATATACTTTCAAGGTCACTCTGTTTTTCTTGTAAGAACATAGATACCTCAATCTGCAGTTCCATTAGTCGGCTGAAAACCTGCCCTCTGGACATCCACCTGACGTCAGTATGAAAGAGCAAGACTTCAAAAAGAGCATCAACCTCCTTGCAGAGTTCCTTGAATAGTCTGTGGTTTGTTGCTCTTGCACGGATGTAGTTCACCACCTTTACTGCTGTTGACATATTTTTCAATCCATTTGGGAGAGTCTTTGCTGCAAGGGCATATCGACGGAGCATGCAATGAATGACAGTCACATGAGGTTCCTCTGCTCTGACCAAAGCTGCAAAACCGGATTTGTTTCCTAGCATTGCTGGTGCTCCATCAGAGCAAATTGAGCTGAGCTTCATTATCCAGTCAGCAAAGTCCTGTTCTGTAAAGAAGTCCACGAGAACATGCAAGACATCCTGATCTTTTGTTGTGGTGAGTATTGGATGGCAGAAAAGAAATTCTTCTTTGATTGATCCATCACACACATATCTCACAAACACCAGAAGCTGCACTGAACAACATAATTAGTCTCATCCAATTACAGTCTTAATGAGTAAGGACTGGCCTTCATCTCTGAGATCACTTGTTGAAGGATATCAATAGACATGTCATGGATTTTTGACTGGATGGCATTATTGGAGAGGGGGATCTTGTCAATCCCCTTTCTCTCCTTCTCTCCACACTTAAACCATTTCCAGTGCACATGGCTTGATTAAGGTCTCTCCAATTGTATGGGGCTTCTTGTCTTTTGCTATGATGTAGGCCACCATGTAAGAGGCCTCCAGAAAAGGTTTCTGGGTCTGAGCAAATCCAAGACTTGGCAGAGTGCCTGACAATTGGAACCGAGCCCTCTTCTGTTTCATAGCATCAAGTCCACCCTCGAGACTGTCAGGATGAAGCCTCTGGTGTTCCTTGAGCTTTGATGGCCTCAAGCATTGAAGCTTCTGAATACTATCACGCTCGGTGACACATGTAAACCCATACTCGTTACTTGTGCATAAATATTATTCTAGGATTTTTTAAAAAGTTAGTTTAAAAATAATTTTGAAAATTTTTTTGTGCTGATTTTTGAAAAGTACTCCACGGCTCTAGATGGACCACAAGATCTGAATCTAGCCAGAAATTTGGGGGTTCATTTCGTTATTTTTCAAAATCTAAATCAAAAGATAATAATAAATATATAAAGATGGTTTAAAATTTCTAAATTTATGATGTTATACAAATCAATAAAATTTACGATTAAAATAATTTTTTAATATTTTGAGGGCTGTGAACCAGTGACCTTCCCCTAAATATGGGCCTGAAGACCAGTTTGAACAAGGCATTTAAAATAAATTTATTTTAATAAAAATGTGCCATTTCTCTAATGTGACAATATAATTAATACTATTATAATTATGTTTATGAAAAATGTACTGTAAAGTACTGATGTAAAGTAAAAGTGTTTAAGTGAAACATTGGAAGAAATTGAGCTGAGTGTTATTGATGCAGTAGAAAACATAAAAGCGACCACTAAGCGACCTTGGAATTCCTTAACATTGAAACTGAGACAACGCAATCAATACAGACTGGAAAACAATTTTATTTCAAATTACACATAAATGCGGAAAACTATTTTAAGCGTCGTCAAACATAGAGTGGCACCGTTGCGATTTGATGACAAAGCTGAATCTCATTCTTTGGGCAGGAGTTCAAGGGCATATTTACAAACCCGCGTCTAGAACGAAGCCGATTAATATTCATGTTTTAGCTAATTTAGGAGCTGTGATTGGACAGATGTTTTTCGAAAGTAGATCACGTATGTCGTTTTAACTTCATAAAATATAAATTTGGCTAAAGTGACCATTGCTTTAGTTATCTTTAATAAAAAATTTGACATTAATTGGAGGAAGGCGCTTTATCAGTGCCAATCAGCTCTGCATGCCAGGAAGGGTGGCAAGATTAAAGTCCAACCAACACAGTGGATCATCGAAGGCCTTGACACAACACTAGGCTGTCAACGTGTTGCTTCAGGTCTGCCAGTTGCTATCGAGTCCACCAGACGTCCTTGCAAGAGACCTCGCCTGCTTGCAGAAAATATCGAAGCTAATGTGCCGTATGCCAAATCGCATGGCAGTGGGAATTAAAAACATTTTGACTTTTTATTTGTGCTGCGATAAAAATGATTACTGTATTTCAAAATAATTTTTTAATATGAAGTGGCTAATTTTTTTAAATGATGAGGTTTCATGAGATAAAGATCTGGGGAAATATTTAACTTAATATGTTAGTGTTAAATAAATCCTCCAACAGATTTTTACCATAATTCGGGATAGTGTTTTATTATTTTCCCTAGCATGGCTGGTTTAAGGGTTCTAGCTTATAGGCATAGGTATCTAAAATTATTGGTCATTTTTGTTTATTAATTTAATAAACATATAAATGTCAGAAAACATAGATCGATCATAAAAATAATCTATGACTTAAATTAATGTATATAATAAAGGGTTGATCTTTCCTGAAACGTGGGGATCATAACCAAATTTGAGGCTCACTGGCCTACATTGTTACATATAGTTTTCGGAAACAGTGTCGGCCAAAAGTTATTGTCAAATTTTTTATTAAAATTAACTAAAGCAATGGTCAGTTTAACCAAATTTATATTTTCTGAAGTTAAAACGATATATGTGACCTACTTTCGCAAAAAATCTGTCCAATCATAGCGTCTAAATTAGCTAATACCTGAATAATAATCAGCCCGGCGTCGTTCTAGACACAGTTTTGTAAATATGCCTCTGGAGGCCGTGAGAATGAGACCATGTAAAATAGATTCCAAATTTCATACCTCATCAACATCAAGACAACGCAAACAATAAGACACATGTACAGAAGAACAAAGACAAAATTGTGAACTAGATGGGCTGATGTTCAGTCAATCTTGACAGTTTTAATAACGTGACAGCGGAGGCTGCATGTCTGCAACAAGCTTTGAGTTACCAGGCTGTTCGTGGTTTGCAAAATAATGGAAAATAATCGATCAGCCAAAATGATCGCAAATGATGGAGGCATTGGAGGTTCAGTGAGTCGAGGTGTATCACGACGCTTTCTAGGATAATTGGTGAGACATAGCTGTCACACCATGGAACTAGTCAGTAAATCGGCTGTTTGTTAGTCCAAAGAGGAAGAATTTTTTTAATTTAGAGATGTAATTCTTTGTGCTTCGTCCTCCATAACCTTACAAAAATTGATTGAAGGACCTATTTGTTCACTTTTCTTGTCAGACTTCGCGGTCCACTTGACGGCTGGTCGAAGGCCTGATGTGGCCCGCTGGTCGGAGGTTGTTGTATCAAAGATAGATTTTATGCTTATTCAGTGGCGTATCAACTGTTTTCGCTGTTCAAACCACAGGAACCAACAGAACACTGGAGCCATTCACCCTAGGTCAACTACCAAATGTTTGTCGTGCACACATTTATTTTGGTCCTGAGGCTATAATCTGCCTATCCTGATGCGTACGGTCAGACAAGCGTGGCGCTTGAGTTGCCCAGAAATGCTTCTCCGGTGTCTCACAAGCCAATGTCGGAAAACTGGAAGGGGCTACTTCGGTTGCGACCATCGAAGGTGCCCCTACGTTTTATGCCGCATTTTTCACAACAGCTAACACCATAAGTCATCAATTCAAGTTTCTAGTCGACACCGGATCAGCGGTATCAATCATTCCCCCAACAGCGTTATCAAATATTTAAGTTCCAATCAGAGCAACAAACGTCAAGTTAAACACAGCCAACGGTATGCCTCTCGAGATCCATGGAGAAGTTACACTAACGATAAGCAGTCGAGCCCTCCGAAGAAAATTCACCAGGACGTTCATAGTGGCAGTCACCATACAACCAATATTAGGGCGGATTTCTTCATTCATCACTATCTACTTGTTGACTGTCGCAACCGCCAACTTCTGGACATGAAGACGTCACTATCTATGGCAAGGATAACAACGGTTGGGGAGATTATTGCCCCTGTATTCGACTGTCCACCTGAACTACTGTGTCTTCATCTTCTTTCCGGCTGATCAAAAACCAATGATGGCGCCGGTCTTGTCCTTTTGTAGGAAACAAGAATTGACGATTCCTTACAAACTCACGGCCCTATAAGGTCTTCACTAAATACCTTCTTGGATTCAAAACAGACTTAACCTTTCCTTTCCTCCATCCATTCTCTATTCGGAACATTGAAGGAGTGCCTGGGGTGAGGGCTGAGTCGAGTGAAATCGATCATGCGTCGCTGTTGTTTTCTGTTGGCGTCGAATGAGCTGTCTTTTGGGGCTTTAACAACCTGAGGCCACTGTCAGGTCTTGACGGCAGTCCCAAAACGCTTGTGTCTTTTGCGCGACATCTTTTTTCAGGCCATCCATTTCGAATATAACTGATCACTTGTGAAAGCTGCCCATCGGTTAAAGCGCCTTGGCAAAAGTCATTCAGCTTCGACGGGGAAATACTTAAGCTGTGGACCACTCTGTGAACAGCCAATGTCATTTCTGATTCCAGCTTTGAATCACCTGTTGCCTCAGTGCGAGGGTCCCTGGATAAAGTATCAGGTATGAGCAATTCCTTTCCTGGAACGCACTTGACGATCAGGTTGTAACGCAACAGCTTTAACAACAACTTCTGAAGACGTGGAGACGTGTCATAAATGGATTTCTTAGATATCGACTCGAGTTGTCTGTGATCACTATGGACAGTCACAATTTGTCCGTAGATGTAGCCGTCAAACTTGCTGCATGCAAAAACAATTCTGTCACTCTTGCTATAATGCCAGGTTCTGTCACTCTTGCTATAATGCCAGATGCTACCATCAAGTCAAGCTGTTTCTTTAGTTGGTCTTGCAAAGCAACGGCTACTCGTCGAGGTGGATGCACTACAAGAGGAACTGAATTGTCTAATTTGATGTTATATTCAAAGGGAACTCGGCCAAGCCCTTCAAATATTTCAGAAAATTTTCTGTAAAGACAATTTTCAGAAAACCTTGGATTGACATCCAAAACTTGTTGAACCGCATCCTGCTTTCTGTGTGAAATCTGGCTCCTTGGTACATTTAAGGTGACTAGACCGAGCTTGAGGCAAAACTGCAGTCCCAAAAGAGCTTCAGACTTCCCTTCAACAACAAAGAAATCATCTTTAATGCATTCACTGATGATGGGATGCAACAATTTTAGTTCAACAACACCCAGAATTTTCAGAAAGTTTTTAACTCCATAAGGCTTTGGTTTTACAGCTGCCTTCCCAAGTTTTATCTGTAGTAACTGGTTCAGATGAAAGGATGATGTTGTGTTAACCTCTGCACCTGTGAATAACTTGAAGTCAATTGATGGTCCATTCAGAACTTTCAAAATGCAAGATAATTTAGAAATTCTGTTTGCATTACCGTAAAAGTAATCAATTGCAATGATGTATTGCATTTCTTTTTCCACATTTTCCACATATTTTTCCTCTGACAGGACAAAATGAAATATATGTCTTGCCACAATTGCTACACATTCTTGGAATCTGCTTGCTTTGGTTGCTCGAAACTATTGGCTCAAGAACAATCTGACTAACCTGATTGACTTCCTTCTGGGCAATATTTTTTGACAGTTGAATTTCTTTTCAAGTCTTTGAAGGACAATGTCATGCTTCTTGTCCTCTTCGTTGTGCCAATGCATGCAACACGTAGCACGAGCGGCCTTGCCCAAAGCACGCAGAAGAATAGTGAAACGTCGATCCTCGGAAAGCTGATTTCCGTCACAGAGTCTGAAGTATGTCTTTTCTCCATCGTCTCCAGGCTGCGGCTGGGTTGGGAGAATTCACGTCTAGCGCTGGTGGTTGCCTAACGAGAATACATGTTGACTGCGCCACGTCGTGTTCCGAGTGATGATTCAAGAGATGAATGAATTTATTGATCAAAAACCTTGGACTTGGCATCCAAAGATAGCGGATGCCATTTTATAAATGTTATAATTTTGCACATATGACAGTTTCTCTGTTGCTTCTTTGCTCTGATGATATCTCCTTCAAAACAGCAGTGCAAGGTATGCGCTACAATTACCTGCGTGTTTTATAAAAGCTGCGTATTATAATTATGAAAAATGCGATCTGAGTATAAATACATAACCTTGTGTATATTTCACATTTAAATTAATTGATACGATAATAATCGTTCATTACAGATTGCAGTAATAATGTATGTGGTAATAAAATGGAATGTGAACAATTAGAAGAATCAAGGTTTGAGTATGGGATTTGTAAGTGCAGACATGGTTTTTATTTAGACGAAAACCAAGGTTGTGTCGGTACGGATGATTTGATTTATTTAAACATGTTAAACTATTAAATAATAAGTAAGCTCTCTCAAATGAAATTAATAATGGAGGTGATATCACTAACCAGATGTTGACGAGTGTGTTGAAATCCCGCATGTATGCGACACTAATGTTTCAACTTGTGTAAACCAAGACCCACATTATCATTGCCTTTGCAATCCTGGATATGTTGAAGATGCAGCATCTAAAGATATCACAGGATATATATGTCTGGGTAATATTATGATGCATTAGTTTTATGCTAATTTTATATTATCTTACTTAAAATATTGAAATAACCCGGGGGTCCGCAAATAAGTAAGTTAACTAATAAGTTTATTAGAGCAGGTATTCAGTTAACGGAACTGAATAATAGAAGTTAAGTGCTGAAGGAATTGAGGTACTTAAGGACGCGAATGGATATTTGGACTTCAGAATTGCCTCCCTCATTTCGTTGTGTTATAATGTTTTGACCACCCTCAAAAAGATACTGAATATAATTCTATAAAATAATTAATTATAAACTTAATTATGCGCCACGTTTACAACATTACACCCTCCTTAAATCTGTTCGTCCCGAACAGACTGTTCTCCGTGATATTTTGCCAGTCGGTTGCTGTGTACCACTTTAATTTTTGATTTCGGCGTTTTCTGTATGCGGTAAACCACATCGTTTATCTTTTTTACAACTCGAAATGGTCCTTCCCAATCTTTTTGAAGTTTCGGTGACCTTCCCTTCTTTCGCTGAGGATTGTAGAGCCAGACTTGCTCCCCCTCTTTAAAACATGTGGCATTCGCTTGTCTGTCGTACCTTGCCTTGGCTTGATTGCTACTAACAGCAATACTTTTACGAGCAGTACGATGAATATCAGCCATCTTCTTTTCTAAGTTTGCAACATAATCACAAGCTGATTTTTTAGGTTCCTCCGGTTTCCCGAACACTATATCGGCAGGAAGTCGAATATCCCTTCCAAATGTCATTTTTGCAGGACTGATTCCCGTTGTGTTATGAACTGCTGCTCGGTAAGCCATTAGAAAAGGTGGCAAGTATTTGTCCCAGTCGTCTTGCTGCTCGCTCACCATTTTCGTTAAATGTTGTTCCATGGTTCTGTTAAATCTTTCCACCATTCCGTCAGATTGGGGATGCAATGCAGTTGTTCTGGTTTTATGAATCCCTAGGTTTCGGCATAGTTCTTGAAATATTTTAGATTCGAAGTTCCTTCCTTGATCTGAGTGTAGTTCTACCTGTACCCCGAACCGACTAATCCAATTATCAACCAAAGCGTCTGCAACAGTTTCTGCTTCCTGGTTTGGTAAAGCGAATGCTTCGGTCCATTTAGTGAAATAATCTCCTATTACCAGTATGTAACGATTTCCATAATTTGATATGGGGAATGGTCCAGCGACATCCAAGGCTATTCTTTCAAAAAGCACTCCCACGTTGTAAGACTGCATTAGCCCTTTCGTCTTTCTTTTAGGTCCCTCACAGGCTGCACAAGTATTACAGTTTCTGCACCATTCTTCAACATCGCTTTTGTAATGTAACCAATAGAACCTTTCCCTCACTTTCTCTATAGTTTTGTTAACTCCAAAGTGTCCCCCTGAAGTACCATTGTGGAATTCTTTCAACACTTCAGTAATGCGGGATTTTGGAAGAATTATTTGTAGATGAAAGTTAGTGCCATCCTCCGTTTCCCATTTCCTGTGTAGAATTCCCTTATCCATAATTAGGGAGTCCCATTGAGCCCAATAGGATTTAGTGACTTCCCCATGTTCGGCTACTTGTTGCCAATTAGGCTTAATTCCAATTTCTATCCATTGCACTATCGGTGCTAGATCTTCGTCATTCAGTTGTTCCTCTCGCAATCCATGTTCCGACCAAGTTCCTGGGATATTGACACGAATTTGTTGGCAAGTTTCACCGCCTTTCCTTTCTGCATTATTGCAATGTTTGCACATAGGTTGACATGGGCGTCGGGAAAGTGCGTCTGCGTTGCTATGCACCTGGCCTTTTCGATGTTCAATGCGGAACCTATAGTTTTGCATTCTTTCTATCCATCTCGCCATCTGCCCTTCTGGATTTTTAAAGCTTAAGAGCCACCTTAATGAGGCATGATCAGTCCTTAATAAAAATAGTTGGCCGAAAAGGTATTTTTGAAAATGTTTCATAGATTCTACTGCTGCCAGAAGTTCTCTTCTGGTCACACAATAATTCCGTTCTGTTTTGGATAGTGAGCGGCTATAAAACGCTATTACTTTTTCTCCATCGCTAACTTGCTGAGAAAGGACTGCTCCAATTCCACTGTTTCTGGCGCCAGTGTCAAGAATAAACGGAGCCCCTGGAATTGGGTATGCCAGAACCGGTGCTATTATCATTGCCTCTTTTAGAGTATCGAATGCTTCTTGGCAGCAATTTTTCCAAATAAATGATTTGCCCTTTTCAGTAAGCTCATTTAGAGTTCTGGCAATGCTTGCAAAATTTGCAACAAACCGTCGGTAATAAGTACAGAGTCCTAAAAAGCTTCGTAGCTCCTGTATATTTCTTGGAACAGGCCAGCTTTTAACTACCTCAACTTTTTCTGGGTCGGTGCTGACACCTTTAGGAGAGACTATGTAGCCCAGATATTTTACCTCTTCTTTGAATAGAGAACATTTCTTAGGGCTGAGCGTCATGCCTGCTTCCCTAATTCTATTGAATACTTCTCTGAGATTATCCAGGTGCTCATCAAATGTTTTTCCAACAACGATTATATCGTCTAAATAAACCAAGCACGTCTTCCAGTTAAGTCCTTTTAGAATTTGTTCCATTAATCTTTCAAATGTGGCAGGCGCATTACATAATCCAAATGACATGACAGTAAACTGCCATAACCCCTCTCCGGTTGAGAAAGCTGTTTTCTCTTTGTCGTCGGGGTGTATTTCTACTTGCCAATAACCACTTTTAAGATCCAGAGTTGAAAACACTCGAGATGCTGAGAGGGTATCTAGAGTGTCGTCAATTCTGGGTAAAGGGTAACTATCTTTTTGTGTGATCTGTAGTCGACACAAAATCGCAGTGATCCATCCTTCTTTTTTGCAAGAACCACCGGTGAACACCAGGGGCTGTTTGATGGTTCGATGACTCCCTGCCCCTTCATTTCTTCTATTATTCTTGCAGCGTCATTCCTGGTTGCCAACGGAAGCCGCCTAGGGGCTTGCCGAATTGGTCTGTTACTGCTTGTATTAATCCTATGTTGTACCAAATTTGTTCTCCCAAACGATGTATCATGTTCAGCCATGATATCACAATATTCAGTGACTAAGTTTTTGGCTTTTTGGTATTCTTGCCCTTGAAGTGTTTTTTTTAAGTTTTGCAAAATAGCTCTCACCGAGGGTCCGATTGGAATATCATTGTTGTTTTTATCTCTGGACAGGTCGCAGCCTTCCGCTGAGTAAACATGTTCAATGTTATCACATTTCGCGATAGTAGTGCCAGCTTTGAGGTGATGCTCGTGGCTGGATAAGTTCATCACCCTTACAGGTATCTTCCGATCGGATTTGACTTTTGCCAGTGTGTGTCCGATCAGTAACTCCTTGTGGATTACTTCGCTGCTTGGTTCTATCGTTACAATGCAGGCTCCTTGATTGCATCCTTTCAGTTTACCCCATATCACAAACTCTGACCGGGCAGGAATAATTGAATTATGAAGGACCTGGACACTTGATTCCACGCGTTCTTCATTATCATAGCACAAGGAGATTTCTACATGATCTTGCTTAAGTGTGCCACCTTTCATGTTCAAAAGAATTCCGTTATTCCGCATAAAGTCTAATCCTAATATGCATCCATCCGTGATATTTGCTACGAGAAATTCTTGAACGTATGACTGTCCCCCTATTTGGAAGCGTAAACTTGAAACTCCTTCAACCGGCACCAATTCACCGGTTGCTGTCCTCAAGGTGTATGCGTCGTTTTTCATAACACGTCTACTTTCGACCAGTTGCGGCCTAATAATAGATCGACACGCTCCGGTGTCCAGAATAAAAAAAATTTTCTTACTTTTTATGTGCCATCTCACTCCGAGGGCAGTCCCTTTTCCTAAGGCAGTAACTGGTATAATCTTCCGATCGTTGTCTAACAAGTTGATTTTGTTCTTCCTCGTATGCTTCAGTACGCTTCATAATGATTGAGGGAGCTGTGGTAAATCGCTGGGCGGTTTTTGGCACCTTATAACGAACAGCTCCTTGCGTTTCATGATTCGGCTTCCTCCAATTCTGTTCTACCTCCCCTCCTAGAATTGTTCTACAATTTCTTTTCAAGTGACCTGGCCTATTGCATCTGAAGCATCTTGGTCTTCGATCTTCATTGCGATATCTGAGATTTGCATTCAGTTTGTTCAAATTCCCCACTTCTTCCGATCGTTGTCTAACAAGTTGATTTTGTTCTTCCTCGTAGGCTTCAGTTCGCTTCATGTGTGAACTCTTTTTAACAGATGCTCTGGCTGCTTCAAATGACAAGGCAAAAGCCAGTGCTTCATGACTGGCTTGTTTACCGTTAATTTTGACCGCCATTTTTAGTTCTTCATCTCGTATTCCATCAATGAAAGCTGTATTTATAGTAGTCTCTAGGAATTCAGTAGCCATATGTGGATATGCTAAATATGCAAGTCGTCTGACATCTGCCTCCAATTCTTGAAGAGTTTCACCAGGCTTCTGTATTCTGCCCCTCAGCTCGCTGCGAAATACCTCCCCCAAGTACATGTTACCAAATCTCCTTTCCCTAGCCTCTACTAACTTTGAGTAATCCCGGCAATCTAACATAGTCTGTAGGAGATCCGCAGCCTTTCCTTGTAGGGTCATGATCAGTTCTGTTGCTTTTTCCTCCTCTGACCAATTATTATGTCTAGCAGCTGTTTCGAACTGATGTTTAAACACCATCCTTGGTACCTGACCATCGAATGTCGGTGGTCGTATCCTTTTTGATCTCTCGGCAGAGTTTGGTCTTACCTGTGTAGAGTAGTTTTGAGGTCTCTCCTGTGGTACTTCCACCTGTTTGGCTTTCAAGAGATTTCTGCTTGTAAATCTTCAATTTTTACTTGAAAACCTTTCATCTTTTCTTCCATCTTTTCTTGAAAGCCTTCCGTCTTTACTTGAAAATTTTCGTCTTTACTTGAAAATTTTCATCTTTTCTTGAAAACCTTCCATCTTTTTATTCATCTTTTCCATATTGCTGCTTAGATTGTTCATCTCCCATTTAACACCCGGATCAACAAATATATAAGCTTCTGGATCCTCACCCTGGTCTACTATCCACGACTGCAGACGATCTTGCAATTCTGCCCTGAATCCTTTTGAATCCATGTTTCTCGACTTAAGTTCACGTCTCATTTCAGCAACGGTTAAATCTTCTAAGACCTTGCTCATGACTTACTTTTTGGGATCCCACTCCTGTCACCAATGAAATAACCCGGGGGTCTGCAAATAAGTAAGTTAACTAATAAGTTTATTAGAGCAGGTATTTAGTTAACGGAACTGAATAATAGAAGTCTTAGTTTCATCAATCAATCAATCAATCAATCAATCAATCAATCTTGCACATATTGCTACAAATACGTAGCCCCACCGATTTAACAATAACTTTCAAACTGGTGAACGATGCAAAGTTTAAAACCCTGGCGAACACATTAAATATATTATCTTTAATTCATTGGTTCAAATTTGTATTTTTCATATAAAAAATATTTAAATCTTATGGTAAACAAATTTTAACGAAATTAAATCCAATTTGTTATATCGTCTGGTTCGTTATATAGTCCAGGATTCCTTGTTTACTTGTTTTTAGAGCCATGGGGCGACATTAAGGAGAAGTCACCGAAAATGCCACTACCCAATAAATGCCGACTTAATAAGACAATTAAGTCGTTTGTTCCGAAAGTCCAACTCATAATCAATTCGCCAAGAGTATTTATTTAACGTTGTTGGATACTGAACTTCGTCCTACTTGCATCATCCCACACAAGCTCCAGGCGTGCAAGACTAGGACATGGACTCCTATATATATACATTTAGGAGTCCATGACTAGGAGCCAAGTCCAAATCATCTCAGTTATGCAACGGACTATAATCAAATAAATAAATAAACATGACTAGGAGTGGACTGCAGACACTGAACTTCGCCCCACAACTTCTCCTGTTACAAGCCTGCAGGACAGCGACAGTGGCTCAGCTCTTTTGTTTCAAGTCCTAGCAAAAGTCTATTTAAGCAGCCAGAGGGAGACTCATCAGCTCCAAATCATCTGAGTTACGCAAGGGACTATAAATAAATAAATAAATAAATAAATAAATACTCTCATCAGCTCACCTTCTTTCGTCTCCTACTTCGCTTGGTTTTGACTTATTCCTCATTTTCGCTTGGCCGCATAGGCTCTCGACGTTTGTCTCCGGACTCTATCTCGTGCTTGTTAGTAAACCTATGTTAGTTTTACGTTGCAGTTAAGCAACAACGTCTAACCGTCTGTAAGCACCAAGCTTTGTAGAAAACGAAAAAAATTTGGAGAAATAAACAACACGCACCACATCCAAAGACATTCACAAAGAAATTTCGAACAGTAATTTCATTGACTTTAATTTATTTGCTTTCAATCGGGATATTGATCAGTAAAACTCTTTATAACTTGACTGGCAGTATTTATTGTTTACGAGTCACGGAAATTCAATTTTTAAACTTATTTCCGCAAGCATAATTCGCGTAAAGGCTTGAAGACTTTATAGAAATAAAATTTGAATTGCGCCATGAGGGTATAGATTCTATATGAAGAGATGCGAATTCTTAACCATTAGACCACGAGGGCGCACATAAACATCAAGGACGCTTATGACCCTTCATATAGCGCTGATTATCATGCGTGTTCGGCATATAGATCTACCTATATCTTGTGGTAATTTCTTTAATAAAATGTATTGCGTTTTATTTAATATATTTCTTATCGAAATAGAGTTTTCCCCAAAAGATATTTATAATCTTAATAATAAATATTATTTTTCTATATATCATTAGACTATGTACAACTTTTATAATTTATCGAATGTATTATAAAAAATTATTTATAAAAAATTAAATGATGAATTATTCATCAGATGTTGATGAATGTTTAGAAGAAACAAAGTGTGACAATAGAAACTCCTTGTGCAACAACACAGTAGGGTCATATACATGTGTGTGCCTCATAGGTTATGAATCTGTTGATAGCTTGAATTGCAAAGGTTAATTATTAACAATGTTTTATAAACATTTATTCTATTCTATTATTTTAAACCATTAAGATATATAAGATTATATATATGCATAGGGCTGATATTAAGTAAGATTGAAGATGGAGACCAGGATAATCAAATAATTCATCCGGTAGGTGATCTGGAAAGTATGCAGAAAAGGTTAGGCAGATTGGAAAGTCATTGGTGACGGGGTGTGGCATCCCGCGGAGTAGGCGGACATTAGAGACAAAATGAAGGACAAAATTTTGGCATGACCGTCGACCGCCCAACCCGCCAAACTCCGTGATGGTCGGACATCTTTTGACGGACGGGCAAAGATTTCTTTAATCGTTAAATTTTTAAGTTAAAACGAGTCGAACTCGTTACGGGTCGTTATGTCGTCATAGATGAAATTTTAATTCCGACTCGTTAAAGTTGAATAAAATTTCTTGACGGGTCGAGTTGGTGCAAAACGAATCAAACGGTCATGGAGAATTCGTGTTCAGACCTTCTCAAGACTGCGTATTTCCAAACCCTAACCAGCCCCAGCCATGGCTGATTAATATTCGTAAGCGTTCACTGTGATTGGTTGAGATCTGAAATAGGTCACATTGCAGCAATCTTTTTGGAGATATTTTCGTTTAAAAATTAAGAACTGTCGTTGCAACATGTTATTAAATTAATTAATTTGATATTAATTTGAAAAATTAACACTAAACCTAACCCTAACCCAAACCCTAAAAGTATTAAATTATTAACCCTAACCTCAGATATTAAGTAATAAAATGCACGGAGGATTTGATTTATTCAAGCATGCTAAACTATCAAATAATAAATAAGTTCTCTCAAATGAAATGGATAATAGAGGTGATCTCACTAACCAAATATTGACGAGTGTGCTAAACTCCTGCATACATGCGACACTAAGATTTCAACTTGTGTAAACCAAGACCCATATTATGAATGCCAATGCAATCTTGGATATGCTAAAGATGCTAAAGATAGCTCAAGCCATATAAGTTTTTCGAGCCATGAGGCGACATTAAGGAGTAGTCACCGAAAGTGCCACTACCCAATAAATGCCGACTTACTAAGACAATTAAGTCGTTTGTTCCGAAAGTCCAACTCACAATCGAGATGTTTTATTAACGTCCGTTGCATATCTAGATGATTAGGACGGTGCACCCGCAGCGGGGCTTGAACCCCGTGCTGCCATCGTGAGAGGAGCAGCCTTAACCGTTAGGCCATGCGGGCGCACTCCAACTCACAATCACTTCGCCAAGAGTATTTATTTAACGTTGTTGGACACTGAACTTCGTCCTATTTGCATCATCCCACACAAGCTCCAGGCGTGCAAGACTAGGAGTGGACTGCAGACACCGAACTTCGCCCCACAACTTCTCCTGTTACAAGCCTCCAGAACAGCGACAGTGGCTCAGCTCTTTTGTTTCAAGTCCTAGGGAAAGTCTATTTAAGCAACCAGAGGGAGACTTTCTCAGTAGTACAAAACACCTTAGTTATGCAACGGACTATAATCAAATAAATAAATAAATTAATAAATTAAGACTCTCATCAGCTGACCTTCGTTCGTCTCCTACTTCGCTTGGTTTTGACTTATTCCTCGTTTCCGCTTGGCCGCATCGGCTCTCGACGTTTGTCACCGACTCTATCTCGTGTTTGTTAGTAAACCTATGTTAGTTTTACGTTGCAGTTAAGCAACAACGTCTAACCGTCTATAAGCGCCAAGCTTTGTAGAAAACGAAAAAAATACGGAGAAATAAACAACACGCACCACATCCAAAGACATTCACAAAGAAATTTCCAACAGTAATTTTATTGACTTTAATTTATTTGCTTTCAATCGGGATATTGATCAGTAAAACTCTTTATAACTTGACTGGCAGTATTTATTGCTTACGAGTCACGGAAATTCATTTTTTAAACTTATTTCCGCAAGCATAATTCGCGTAAAGGCTTGAAGACTTTATAGAAATAAAATTTGAACTGCGCCATGAGGGTATAGAACAAGTGAATGTATGTATTGTTTATTGTCCATTGCATCTATATATGATTAGGACAATTTTAGATATTAAGTTAATAAAATGCAATAGGATTCAGATCCTTGAAGCCATCGTGAGATGCGAATTCTTAACCATTAGACCACGAGGGCGTACCTAAACATCAAGGGCGCTTAAGTCCCTTCATATAGCGCTGAATGTCAATTCGTTATGTGGCTCTGGAAGCAGGGCTGCGTGTTCGGCATATATCTAGATCTACCTATATCTTGTGGTAATTTCTTTAATAAAATGTATTGCGTTTTATTTAATATATTTCTTATTGAAATAGAGTTTTCCCAAAAGATATTTATAATCTTATTAATTAATACTATTTTTCTATACAATGTTGGACTATGTACAACTTTTATAATTTATCGAATGTATTATAAAAAAAAGTTTATAAAAAATTAAATGATGAATCTTTAACATCAGATGTTGATGAATGTTTAGACAAAGCAAAGTGTGACAAAACAAGCTCCTTGTGCAACAACACAGTAGGGTCATATACATGTGTGTGCCTCATAGGTTTTCAATTTGTTGATAGCTTGAATTGCAAAGGTTAATTATTAACAATGTTTTATAAACATTTATTCTATTATTTTAAACCATTACGATATATATGATTATATACATGCATAGGGCTGATATTAAGTAAGATTGAAGAAGGAGACTAGGATAATCAAATAATTCATCCGGTAGGTGATCTGGAAAGTATGTAGAAAAGGTTAGGCAGATTGGAAAGTCATTGGTGACAGGGTGTGGCATCCCGCGGAGTAGGCGGACATTAGAGACAAAATGAAGGACAAAATTTTGGCATGACCGTCGACCGCCCAACCCGCCAAACTCCGTGATTGTCGGACGTCTTTTGACGGACGGGCAAAGATTTCTTTAACCGTTAAATTTTTAAGTTAAAACGAGTCGAACTCGTTATGGTTCGTTATGACGTCATAGATGAAATTTTAATTCCGACTCGTTAAAGTTGAATAAAAATTCTTGACGGGTCGAGTTGGTGCAAAACCAGTCAAACGGTCTTGGAGAATTCGTGTTCGGACCTTCTCTCGACTGCGTATTTCCAAACCCTAACCAGCCCCAGCCATGGCTGATTAATATTCGTAAGCGTTCACTGTGATTGGTTGAGATCTGAAATAGGTCACATTGCAGCAATCTTTTTGGAGATATTTTCGTTTAAAAATTAAGAACTGTCGTTGCAACATGTTATTAAATTAATTAATTTTATATTAATTTGAAAATTTAACACTAAACCTAACCCTAACCCAAACCCTAAAAGTATTAAATTATTAACCCTAATCTCAGATATTAAGTAATAAAATGCACGGAGGATTTGATTTATTCAAGCATGCTAAATTATCAAATAATAAATAAGTTCTCTCAAATGAAATGGATAATAGAAGTGATTTCACTAACCAGATATTGACGAGTGTGTTACACACTGGCATTCATGCGACATTAAGATTTCAACTTGTGTAAACCGTATCCCAGGTTTTGAATGCCATTGCAATATTGGATATGCTACAGATGTTACAGATAGCGCACGCCATAAATGTCTGGGTAATATTATGATACATTAGTTTTATGCTAATTTTATATTATCTTACTTAAAATATTTAGGAATTTTTTTTTAATTGTACTTCAAAATTACATAACATCAACCATGAACAGGAAACATTTTAAATGAAAAAATAAAACTCCCGATGTCGGATGTCCAATTATAAATAATGTAATTTCAAAAAGCGGATGAAGTGATTGCTGAATTATGCAGTTTGAGTAATTTGAACTTTTTGATAATAACATCTGTATGAGAGTTATAGGTAAACACAAGGGTACACGCAAGAATTGTATTTATGAGAATGAGTAAAGGATGTAAGTTAGAAGCGTAATTGCCAAGATGTCCAGATTCAATTACAATAATTTAGATATGGATATATAAGGGAATAATACAATGTGATAGCTACCTTTTAAGTAAGGTAGCGTCGTATACGTGAGATAGGACCAATATTGCTTGAGATCTTTTTGACTATGTGATTAATATGAGATTTAAAAGAAAGACGATCATCTTTTACAACCCCAAGAAATTTAGAAGATGCAACACGAGTTAAAAGAGTACCAACAATAGATATAGAAAGATCGTCCAAGCACAGTTTTTACTAACGCCGCGAAATACTATAGAAACTGCATGCAGTCTTCGACAGAACCAGGCTAACACTTGACTTTATTCGCACATACAATCGGTATCACTGATGAACGGATTAACGACGATAATCAAGTATCTCCGCGATAAACTAGTATATCAAAACAAAAGATCCTTAGTAGAGATGGGCAGTCACTACAGTGAGGTCCTCCCTCGGAAGAGTCAGTGGTGGATGTGATCCAGGTGTTGATTGAAAAGTACACATCTTCCTGATCTTGTGCGTGGGGGTTCAGGTGCGTTATTGGGAGAATTTCTTATGGATGCAGGAGCTGTCTGGTCGACATGAGGTCTTGTGGCAGTAGCTGTCCCTGGCGTCGTCATTGGCAACTTGGCGAGTTTGATACGATACAGCGAAACACAACTGGTGGATCCATCGGAAAGTTCTAGCTTGACAATGTTTTTCTTGGTATCAAGGACTTTGTAAGGACCCTGGTATGGAGCTTCTAAAGGTTGTCAAACCCTATCTATCCGCAACCAGACATATTGTCCAGGTTGCAGGGTAACTGACTGGGAGCGGATGGTTTGACCATGGTGTATACCTTCGGATAGAGTTGTAAAGTCCAGTTGACGCATGTGCTTGTGGAGTTGCTGGATTGCTTCAAAGTGTTCCTTAGTAGAAGGATTTGCTTTGTGAAAGAAGACATGTGGCATCAAGATATCTAAGCCTGTCATGGCTGTGAACGGTGAATACCCATGTTTGGTCGGTAAAGCTCTCAATGCTAAGCAAACTATTGGAAATGCTGTCAGTCATTCTTCATTTCGATACACAAGTGCTGCCTTGAGTGTTCTATAGAAACGCTCGATCATCCCATTAGACTGAGGGTGATAAGCAGTGGTACATAGCCGATGAAAACCGATAGAGTGAAACAAAGCACTGAAAAGACCTCTTTCAAACTGTCTTTCTTGATCTGTAGTGAGGAACAATGGTACTCCAAATCTACTAATCCAGTGGGTTAAAAATGCCTCAGCAACTGTGGTAGCTATGATTGAGGCTACGGGAACACATTCAAACCAACGGGTTGCTCTGTCGATGAGTGTCACAACATATTGCATCTCTGAGGTGTAATGAGAACCAAGTGTTTTTGAAGGTTTCAGAGGTCCTACTATGTCCATGTGAACTGTTTGAAATCGATAATTGAATGGATACATGGGTTGTTCTGGGATACTCTTGTTGTGACGATTGACTCGGCTTTCTGAAAGTCTAAGCAGTTGTTGACCCATTGTTTGATGTTCCCTTTCATTTTAGGGAAGTTCATTTTCCTTGTTGCAATCAAATTAGTAGATCCTCCTATACCTGGATGTGCCAGATTGTGAAGGTGCCTAAACACTGATTGTCATTGTGCTAAGGGAACATATGGACGGGGATAAATAGAACTGTTTTCGCAAAGAATTGTCAAGTCCTCTGAGAGTTGATGGGATGTGAGAGCATCCTTGCACTTTTGTATTTCTGGATCTTCAGTCTGTGCTTTGGCAATACTTGCTAGATCTGGGTGTTCGAGTTGTCTGGCCTGGAAAGTGCATCTGATACTGTTTTCAGTCCCTCTGATATGATGTATTTCAGTGACATATTCGGAGATGATGGAGAGACGTCGTTTTTGCGTGTGGGTCTTCTGGTCTCTGTTGGATTGAAAAGCTTTGCAGATGGATTTGCGGTCTGTAAGTAAACGGAGTTTTCTGCCTTCAATAATGTGTTTGAAATGGAGGACAACTGCCAAAAGCTTTTTGTCAAATGCAGCGTATATTGATTCTGTTTTAAATAATCTCGTGGAATAAAAAGCAATTGGCTGTGACATACCCAAAACCTGATGAAGTGTAGCACCGATGACTGCCAAAGATGCATCAGTTATTAGGTGGTATAGGTTACTAGACTTGCTAATGTAATGAAGATTGGCCGCACCTGCTAGGGATGGTTTTATATCTTCAAAAGCTTTGGACTGAGGTCAATTGATAGTTACGTTGATTTGTACTTGACGTTTGTTGTTCCGATTGGAACTTAAATATTTGATAACGCTGTTCGGGGAATGATTGATACCACTGATCCGGTGTCAACTAGAAACTTGAATTAATGACTTATGGTGTTAGCTGTTGTGAACAATGCGACATAAAACGTAGGGGCACCTTCGATGGTCGCAACCGAAGTTGGAAGGGGATTCTAGTTTTTCCGACATTGGCTTGTGAGACACCGGAGAAGCATTTCTGGGCAACTCGGGCGCCACGCTTGTCTGGCCGTTTGCACCAGGATGGGCAGATTATAGCCTCAGGACCAAAATAAATGTGTGCACGACAAACCTTTGGTAGTTGACTTGGGGTGAATGGCTCCAGTGTTCTGTTGGTTCCTGTGGTTCTTCTGTCAGCAACATCCAGTGTTGGCTTCTGGATCGTCTGTGTGCGTTGAACTGATGTTACGGTAATCAATTCGTCTGCCATTTTCCCCACCTCTTTCAAAGAAAAGTTCTTCTGTGCTGCAATGACGAGGGTCAAATTGGCAGGCAACCTGATATCTGAAACCTGTGGCGAACCATGTCGTCAGGTGCTCCAACTTGTTGCGCTAGTTTTTTTAATGGCTTGCAGATGCTGTGAAGGCCTGCCTGTCAGCGGATTGTTTTGCAGGAACTAGTCGAAGAGCTCAGCTTTGTTTAGCATGGTTTTCTTAAGGATTGCTTTCTTCAGGCAATCCATGGCCTCCAGTGTCATTATCAAGGCATATCACCACAGACCCAATGCCGTGCCTTTACATCCCTTCGGGATTACATCGAGCACGTAAAATATTGGATAAATAAATGTAATTACCCTGGTAGGGCTGCCAATGCATGATAAAACTTCGTTGAGCTCAGCGTGATTTTGGAGAGAGCAAATTGTGCTTCCGTTATCCTGAACCAAGCCGGTGCCTCGGCTGGGTTGAAGACAACCGGTTTGATAGAAATTGAAGCAGCTTGCGATTCCATTAGAGTTTGTGTTCGGAGTAGGGGTCACCAATGAAGTATGCATTCTTCGACAGAATCAGGCTTACACTTGACTTTATTTGCACATACAATAGGTATCACTCATGAACGGATTAACGACGATAATCAAGAATCACCCAAACTAGTACATCAAAACAAAAGATCCTTAATAGGGATGTGCAGTCACATCTCATTCCACTTGTCAACAACTTAAACAACAAAATCTAAGCAATTCTTTTTTTTCTATAACATAAACTTGGCAATTTCAGTTTTTCTAATTTCGATCGTTAATGAAGGTCCCTGTAAATAATCTTATTGCTTTACTTAATAATGAATTGAATCTTTTTAATAATTTGTTTATTAAAAACTGTCTAGCTCTTAATATCTAATATTAATAATATATCTAATATGTAATATGTAATATCTTTAATAATAATAAAATATCTATAATAATCTAATTTCATTATTTTTTGTTCTTTTAGAAGAGCACTTGATTTCTTCTCATTCCATAAATAATGTTTCTCATAACAGAGTGTCATATATTAGATATTTGGGGGTCTTAATTGATGAGAACTTATCTTGGCTCAAACATATCTCTTAAGTTCAAAGTCATGTTTCTAAGAACATTGGTGTAATTTCTAGAATTACGCCATTTATTGCCACAAAAGTAGCTCTTCTCTTATATTTCTCTTATTTACCCTTATCTAATTTATTGCAATTTAATATGGGCATCTACTTATAACACACATTTGCATCAATTGAATATATTGCAAAAACGGATTGCACGAATAATTTTCTTATTATCAAGGTTATCATCAACCGACTCTGTTTTAACTAACTGATATATATGTCACAAATTCGTAATTTACAAACTGTTCGTTTTATGTTTTCATATGATTTTAGTTCTCCTCCCAAAATATTTTCTGTTTTTTTCATATCAAGCAATAACTACACCAATCCTTCAAACTTTCTTAATGCACATGAATATAGTCCGTCTTTTTCCAAGTCTACTCTTAAATTATTCTCAATTCAATGTTATGGCCCAAGACTTTACTCCTCCACACCTTCATCTATCAAGGATCTAACTTAGTTAAACACAGTCCCCCTCAAATTACTTTATTTACTATATAGAATGTCGTGCAAATGTCGAGTTGTTTAAGATAAATCCTATATTATCGCTCTAGAACACACAAGGGTCGTTTAAGTGCGACTGCTTCCCTGGATACCACGGTATTAATAACGTTTGCCATAATTTGTGACAGTTTTTTTAATAAGTGACTTTATCTACCATATTACACAGTAAAAACGTATAAGGTATAAAAGGTATAAGGTTTGAATCTGTCTTTAGATGTGCTTTGTGCAGGGCTGTTAAGATATTCCACAAAAGCGGGCAGCGAACTACCTTTACCAATACTATTATTGGTAATGATGTGCAATACTTTTTAAAATATTACTTTATTTACTGGCTTGCAAAAGCATTAAATAATGAATGTTTAACATCAGATATTGATGAATGTAAAAATGCATCAAATTGTGACAATAGCACCACCATGTGCCTTAACTCATTATAAACTATTCTGTTACGAAATAAGCACACAATATGTTTTTATGTTTAATTTATTTTATTATCAAAATAACACATTAAAAAAATTAATCTTTTAACCAGATATTGACGAATGTAGCCATAATAAATGCGATACCAATACTACTTCTTGCCATAACAATCCTGGGTCATTTGATTGTAAATGTCTGAGGGGTTTTATTAATTATTACAATTACTCATGCACTGGTTAGCTACGTTAATATTGTTTATTAAATTATTCTATCACTTTAGCAAACTCCGAAAATATGAAATCTTTTTGATGTTTCATTACGTTATTTTTTTTAATATTTAAAATTTCAAACATAAACCTGACTTTTAGCTAAAAGTTAACCAACAGGTATGATCGAACAAAAACAAAAGTAAACAAAGTTTCATTACAGCAAGAATTTGAATTTTTTAATAAGTCTGTTTTTATCATTTACTCAAATGATGATCGTACAATGACAACTTAATGTTTGTTAATTTGACCACATCTGATTTGCTGGCCTTTTTATTCCGGAACGTATGTGAATTGTAAAAATTATGTTAGTCACCTAAGACAGTTAACAAATACTCCGCAAAAGCGGGCAACGTAATACCTTTACTAATATTTAAAAAATAATATTGGTATTGATGTCGCCATGGCAATACTTTTTGCAATATTACTTTATGTACTGGTTTACAAAGGCATTAAATAATGAATGTTTAACATCAGATATGGATGAATGTAAAAATGCATCAACTTGTGACAATAGCACCACCATGTGCATTAACTCAGCAGGGTCATTTGAATGCAAATGCTTTAGTGGTTACGGGAAGGATGATGACCAGAAATGCAAAGGTTAATCATTAACAATGTTTTATAAACATTTGCTTTACTATTTTAAACCATAAAGATCACGCATAGGGCTGATATTAAGTGTTTAGTAGAGTACCTTAATGAGATAATTCATTAAGTGGGTGGTTTGGAAAGTAGATTGGGCGGAGTTGACAATCATTGGTGTGGCATTCCATATATGAATTAGGTAGACATCATGTTTGCTAAAACAAGAATAAATGTTGAATTTGACTTTAGAAGTGTCATGTGTTTGGTCAAGGAGGTCCTAACTTGATCCCTTGATCCATTTTAAAGAGCATGACTAGAAATGGCATTCGACTGAAATGCTTGGTTCAATTTTCAAAATTTGGTTTTACATTTTGATACTGCAAATCTTATGCTTAAATCTAATTAAGTTGTCATTCTAAACTATTCACTATATTGCCACAAAAGTAGCTCTTCTGTTATATTTCTCTTATTTACCCTTATCTAACTTATTGCAATATAAAATGGGCATCTACTTATAACACATATTTACATCAATTGAATATATTGCAAAAACGGACGATTAATCATTAACAATGTTTTTTAAACATTTATTCTACTATTTTAAACCATAAAGATAACGCATGGCTTTTTTACGTCTGTAGAAAATAGCGCTAAAATGGTCGATCGAATAATTAGTTTTAAAAGTGTAACTTCATTATAAATTTTAAAATTCAGACAAACTAATTTGCTCACCAAAATAGTTTTGTTGTGTCCGCATGACAAGTTTTTAGGTAATTAAGTTATTATTATAAACTATTCTGTTGTTACGAAATAAGCACACAATATGTTTTTTTGTTTAATTTATTTTATTATCAAAATAACACATTAAAAAATTAATCTTTTAACCAGATATTGACGAATGTAGCCATAATAAATGCGACACAAATACTACTTCTTGCCATAACAAACCTGGGTCATTTTATTGTGAATGTCTGAGTGGCTTTTCTAATTATTCTAATTACACATGCACTGGTTAGCTACGTTAATATTGTTTATTAAATTATTTTATCACTTTAGCAATCTCCGAAAATATGAAGTCTTTTTGATGTTTCGTTACGTTATTTTTTTTAATATTTAAAATTTCAAACATTAACCTGACTTTTAGCTAAAAGTTAACCAACAGGTATGATCGAACAAAAACAAAAGAAACCAAAGTTTCATTACAGCAAGAATTTGAATTTTATTAATAAGTCTGTTTTTATCATTTACTCAAATGATGACTGTACAATGATACCTTAATGTTTGTTAATTTACCACATCTGTTTTGCTGGCCTTTTTATACCGGTATGTATGTGAACTGTACAAATTATGTTAGTCACCTCAGAGATCCTTGAGGTTAATTAACAAGTTAACAAACTTATTCAATTTCAAAAATATGTTGCCATTTTTTTAGTAACGCATTTATAAATTATTGCGCTCCAATCATACTAAATACATAAAGGCAACAATCCAATATCCATGCTACTCCTAAGGCGCCATATAAATGAACTATCATTGTAATTCATATTAAAATTAATAATAATAATAATTAATAATATTATAATATATAACATATTGTTGTAAGATACAATCTTATCTTATTAATCGAAACTGTGTCATTGCTATACTTTTAATCATTATTTAATTATTTTTTACGGTAATACTCAATGTCATTTACTACGTAGTCGTCAAAAACAACATTCCAGACAGCTTCCTAAAGTGTCTCTTAAAAACTTTACCTCAGTTATTCAGTTCCATTAACTGAATATTTGCCTTAATAAACTTATTAGTTAACTTACTAATTTGCGGACCCCGGGGTTTATTTCAATATTATCAACTGCCCTGATTAATACAAACATGCGTTGGAAATAAATAATATATAAAATTTAAAAAAATAAAATATTAATTCTAACTTAGATGACGATGAATGTATCAACACATTATGTGATAATGTTACGACCACGTGCCTCAATCAGCCAGGGTCGTTTGTGTGCAAGTGCATCGCTGGTTATTCACCAGAAGAAATCAGTAAGATCAAATGCGAAGGTTGATAATAATTTTCAGTTATTAAATCGTTGTTGTACTAGCTAGAGAACCAGCAAATGCACTGATTAATTTACAATAATAACTAATACAAACATTCATATATTTCTTGAGATCTACTTTCAATCGTAACTATGTTATGGCCTCATCTTTTCTGATTCAATTAAAACAAACATATATTTTATTGAATTTATTGATTTCTGATAAATGTTGATTCTTCGTACCAGATACAGATGAATGTAAGGAAAATAAGTGCGATTACAGAAACAGTATGTGTTTCAACACCATTGGGTCGTTTGAGTGCAGATGCTTATTTGGTTTCTCAAAGTTGGAAGACATAGGATGCCAAGGTTAAAATTTTTTATTTAAATCGATTTTTATAAAAACAGATTTTAAAATCCTAATCTAGATAATGATGAATGTTCGAGCTTAACTCATGACTGTGAAAGCATAACGACCTCATGCTCCAACACTTTCGGGTCATATGAGTGCATGTGCAATAGTGGTTTTACACGTCTGAGCTCCACGAAATGCCAAGGTTCTATGTTTACCATTTCAAACGACAATGGATATATATTTTAATTTATTAGTAACGTAAATCATAAACGTTATTTAAGCAATGATCTTTATCACCGGCACGTTGTTTTCAAAGCAATTTGATAATATGAAAAAAAATAAAATGAAAATAAATAAATAATCAATAAAAACAATAATAGTAAATGATAATATTAATATTTTTCAGAAGTAATAAGAAACATCTCCTAGCACTTCATATTTCAAGTCAAAGAATACCTGCATTAATTTTTTTCTTTTTCAAAAACAATATTTTTAAGATCGTGATGAATGCTTGTTGCTGATGCACGACTGTGGCCAAAAAGCGATTTGCGAAAACACTATTGGAAGTTACTCATGTATCTGCCCTTTTGGTATGGAAAAGTTCACCTACCAATACTTAGTTGAGTGCCAAGGTAAGGACGAATTATCTTAACAAGATTTTATAAATCATCACTAAAGATAAATTGAATGATAATTCAGCATTGCACGTTGTTTTGTTTTTTTTTTGTAATTGAGTGAAAATTATTTTATAGGAAATGCGGCACAGACAACAGACAGTTTGTTTGCCTATATACAAATGTAGTGATGTGTTTTATATTTGGTAGTTAGAGGAGTAGATAAAGGTTTTTGTATGGTAATTCTAAGGTCTAAGAAGCCAGTAAGCTTTTATGGACATCTTCTGGAGACTAAATAATTTCAACTAAAGATCAACGTGAATACAAAATAATAAAGCGTTAATATACCATAACAACAATTATAATGTAATAAAGAACGCTTTAAGTTGTACCAATAAGTTCGTTTTTATGTAATTTCTGGTGACATTATTTTTCAGATATTGATGAATGTCGAGAAAGTGATTTCTGTGATTCATCCACATCTGTTTGTCTCAACATAATTCCGGGATATGTGTGCATGTGTTTGCCCGGTTTTACCAACATCGACAATTTTACTTGCATTCGGAGTTGTTAGTAGTTGGTTAATACTAATGTTAAGTGTAAATTGCAAAATTTTCTCATAATACCATAACTCCTTAAAACTGTTAATATCCCTGATAATGTGATGATTTATGTCATTGTAGGGATTAATATTATATATCAGTGTTACTAGGTATTGTTAGACTTGTCTTTGATTGTAATCTAAACATCCAACCAATTTCCTCAGTTCCCAAAGGTACGTTGACGACGTATGATGATTATCCAAACCACAAAACCAAGATGACCCAAGATGCCACTCAGTGGACAACAGACGAGATTGATAGTTATGAAATTTACAAGCTCCCAGTTTTAATATTAATAGTGCTCGTTATTATAATGTTCGCGGCATGGTTTTACTTTTGTCAATTAAGACTCAGTAAGTTGCCTGTGGTTTATTATTTTGTTATAATAATAATAATAATAATAATTAATTTATAAAGCGCCGTGTGCGTAGCGTCAGAGGCGCCGTGTGCGTAGCGTCAGAGGCGCCTTGTGTCTTCGCTGTCCCATGAAGTCCTGAAGAGATGGGTCTTCAGGTGGCGTTTGAAGAGCTCCAGGGATGGCTGGGCTCTGACGGTAGAAGGAAGTCTGTTCCAGACAGCTGGAGAGGCGTACGAGAAGCCTCTGTTTGGGAGGGATGATTTATGTACCGGTTGGTGAAGTTGAGTGGCTGACGATGAACGAAGACCAGATGTTTGGCGACGATGTAGTAGATGATGGAGATAAGGTGGGGTGGATGTTGCTAAAGTGTGATATGTCATGAGGGCGATTTTGAAAGTGATACGACTATGGATAGGTAGCCAGTGCAATTTTTTCAGACGGTCCATGCTATTGAGGGTAGAGTTGATGAGGACGAGCTTGGCAAGCTTGTTTTGAACGCGCTGCAAAGATTGAATTAAAGAAGCAGATGTGCCATAAAGAAGAGAGTTACAATAGTCTAAGCGAGAGAGAACAAGGCAGCGTGCAAGGGCGGAAGTTGTATCAACGGAAAGTAGAGGACGGATGTGCCGGATAGCCCAGATGAGATGATTGCAGGATTTGATAATAGAAGCGGAATGTTCTTTAAAGGTGAGGTGTGAATCAAAAATAACACCAAGGAGCTTGAGGGTAGTAGATGAAGGAAGGAGGGTGCCAGCGATGCTTATAGAAAGAGGAGGCGACAGAGTTTTGAGGCGAGTGGGTGTGCCAATAAACATAATTTCAGATTTCTGAGGATTCAGTTGGAGAAAGTTAACGAGATGCCAATCATTGATGGCATCCGTGCACTTCCTCAAATTCTCGAGTTGATCTGTGATGTTATGGCTGGAAAGAATAGAGCAAAGACTTGTGTCATCGGCGTATTGATGGAAGGATATGTTGAAGTTAAGAATAATGTTAGACAAAGGTGAAGTATAGGTTGTGAAAAGCAAAGGTCCCAAGGCAGAGCCTTGAGGAACACCGGCGAGTAGTTCAACTGGAGGGGAGGAGTAATCGCCTAGTTTTACATATTGGGTTCTGTTGAAAAGGTAAGATTGTAGCCAGGAGAGTGCTAGGCCATTGATTCCAAAGTCAGACTGAAGTCTCTCCAATAATATCTGGTGGTTTATGGTATCAAAGGCAGCCGAGAGATCGAGTCCGACCATCACAGCGCAGTTGCTCTTGCCACAGATGTCGGTGAGATTGTTAAAGATGTGTGAAAGGGCTGTTTCTGTAGAGAAACCAGGTCTGTAGGCAGATTGGAGAGAAGAGAAGTTAGAGGATGCTGTGATGTGAGGTCGGATTCTGGAAAGAATGAGTCTTTCTAGCAGTTTTGACATGGTAGAAAGGTTGGAGATGGGTCTATAATTGGTAGGCGAGCTTGGATTAAGGCTTGGCTTTTTTAGAAGGGGAAGGACTTGGGCCCTCTTGAATATGGACGGAAAAGTGCCAGTACTGAAAGATAGGTTTGCTAGTTTAGAGAGGATTGGGGATAGAATTAGAGCGAATTTCTTGAGAAGAGGAGTAGGAAGAGTATCGAGAGGAGATGACTTATTGGGCAGTGAGTGAATAAGCTTGAGAACCTCTTCCGAAGACACAGGTTTTAGGACCGAGATTGGGGTGCCTGAGAATTGCCTGGCTGGAAAAGATGAGATGGTTGATGAGGCGAGGGTGTTGGCGATTGATTCGTGGATTTTGGTAATCTTTGAGATGAAAAAAGAGTTAAAAGAATTGACCAAGTTTGAGCACTCATCGTCGGTATAATATTGAGGAGGACGGCTGTGAAGCAATTTGTGAAGAGAGCGCCACATGGAACGGGGATTTACATCAGACTTGAGTTCTTCCTTGATGGAGGAGGCCCTTGAGTTTAGGATTGCAATCTTGGCTGTTTCCTTGGCAGACTTGTAGAGTTGCCTGGCGGCGTCATTGCGTTGACGAAGACGTTATTTGAAAATGCATTAACTAGGTAATTCAAAAAATCTGATTATAAATGCAAAATTGTGTTTCTTGTATACAAATGTAGTTTCACCAAAGTTATAGAATTTAATTTATTAAGTTTAGTGTATTTTATTTATAATTAGTGTTTTTCATATTTGTTTCCACGCTTTATTATAAATAGTCATGAGTGATTAATAATTACAACAATGATGATGATGATGATAATAATAATAATATAATTTTTTTTGTCTCCAAAGGCTCCCAGCTTAGTATGTCCACTGCTGCTTCTGGCTATTCGTTTGAAAGAGCAAGCAACGAATGACATTTTTATGAAAGATCAAAGATTGTCATTCCCTACAATTATTTTTCTACAAATATTATTTAATTTACACTTATTGTTTGACATATGCATATATGCATATATTTAGTTAATTATATTCCTTTTAACGACTGATACCTTATTTATTAATATTTCATTTCAAAATGGTAATAAAAGGTATTGCGGTTTTTGTTTATTTGTTTGTTTTCTGTTAATATAATAATACTATTAATAATAATACAAACAAAATAGTGTTGGCTGGGTCTCTGACACCACCAATTGGATGATTTATGGCTCGCGACTGCATTTCATAAGATATCGATTATTTGTTTAAGCCAGCCAGTATAAGAATAATTATACTCCAGGCGAAGGTAATTTAAAATAATGACTATTATTTTAAGGACAACTAGTTTAATCAACTTTTAGCCGTGCATTGACCTCTTTTGTGAATTTCAATTGGTTGATATTTTAGTAGATTTTGTTAGAATTGCTAATCAGATCCAACGTGTATAAATATGGGCTCGATAAGAGCTGTTTTAGGATGATAAGGATGGTTTGATGACTGGTTTCTAACGGTTTCCTGGTGTTTTTAGTCTAAAATTTGGGCTTCTAAAGAAAGATTTCTGTTGTATGGTTTGAGTTTCGTTGATTGCTTTGCTTCAGTTGTCGACAAGAAGATGTCTGAAGTGCTCTGGATCGTTTTTGAATTTCACTTCAGCTTGTTTTCACTTGAGCTTATTCCAGTCCAAGGTGTGCACCAGGTTTCAAGGTTTGTCACAGTTTTCTGGTGAGTGTATTCTGTTTCGAGATATTTTTCAGTGACCTCAAAGTCTTCAGTAGAAAAAATGGCTCCTTCACTTTTTTCTTTTACAAAAACTTATTCGATAAATGTGTCATTAAACCAAAGTCTCCGTCTCACGGATGGCATACCAATATGGAAATGCCGTTTTACAATATCTTCAAATTGTATTTACGATGAATAATTTTATTTTAAAATCTGTTAGATAAAATTTTAAATGAAATTGGAACATTGCAGTAAATTATCATATGAAAAAATTAAGAGAGTTCATGAGTTTTACAAAACAATAGTTAATTAATTCCACCAAAAATTAATCACGCTGAAAACATTCCTTTATTATAATTATTTTACAATTTTCATTTGATTATTCTAAAATTACGAATTTTCCATAAATTAAAAAACTCTAAAGTTATTTACTAAAACCGAAAAAAGATCAAAACATTAGACGTATTGTTTATGTACATTATTACCTCGTTGAAGTATAGGCGGTTCGCCGAAACTATTAATGCCTGTTCACGTCCTAAGAGTCACATTAGCGGTTATTCTTTTAGCAATTTTCTTCGTTAACAGTCAAATTTTAAACGATTTTGTCATACTGATTAAATTAAAAAGTGGGTTAATCCATCAAGTTAGACCACTGGACAAGGAATTAAGCAAATGGTTAGAGGTAAATGAAAAGGAGTCAATGACAGTAATATTCTTCAAGGAAAGGACATATGTTAAAGATATTACGGTATTTCCTTCAGGTACTTCCACTTTTTTTTATTGTTTCTTATTGACCAAAATAAACTTAAATAAAATTAATGTAAAGTAAAATATAATTTCGGTTGAAACACACACAAATTTGGATAATGTTCAGGGTTTGGGTTTTATCGGATAATAATATTTAATTAAGACATTTAATTTAAATATGCCTTTTCATAATTTAAACGTCATTTGAAACAAATTGCAGATACAGTGAAAGTTGAAAACCTATGCATAGACAGCAATGGACATAGCACAACGAAGAAAAATGACCCAGTTAAAAGCAGCGATAATCTTCAAGAAACGTTTTTAATTAGATCAAATTGTCAAAAATTGATCATTACTGGAAAAATTAAACACAACATAACCATCCAGGGATTTAGTGAGCTGTTTCAAATGTAATGGTGTTGAATTTAGAACTGATTTAAAAAAATTGTGCAATAATTCCGAATTAGGATTGTTTCTTGAACATAACCTCGGATGTTTCAAAAGGAAAGGGACCAGCCAAAACGTGTCGAGACAAGATTTTTTTCACAGTTGTCAACAAAAATGCGCTCATGAAAATTATTTTGGAGTCAGGTTGACTGAAGATGCCTTTCGTCAAGTTAATAATAGTTTTTAAAATGGATTTTGTTTTTAAATATTTTGAATGTATCGACTGGATTGCTTGTTTATGGTTTGTTTTTGTCAAAAACAAACAATTTTTTTAAATGCATACGATCTTTGGTTGTAACTGCCTGCGAAATTGCCTTCAAGTCAAATTTCCATAAGGTTCATTAAAATTGGACTAAATTCAAATTTTTATGGAAACGAGAATAATAAGAAAAAATAAATAAATTTATTAAATTCTGAACAGAAAGTCTTTTGTGTTTGCGAAAATGATCTGCTCAAATATGATTCCGAGCCAATTAGAAAATGTGCGATGACATGCCAAGGAAATCCTTACCTCTTGTGCGGAGGAATAAATCATTTCTCCATGTTTTCCAAGGGTAAAAATTCCAATTTCATATTTGCTTTTAATTATTCTCACAACTAAGTTAGCTTATATACTATAACAAGCTATGTACTATATAATACAGTAATTTTACAGTAATTTTAAAAATCAATGATAAGGCTGTTAAAACTTCTATGGCATAGATTTCATAAAATTGGTTTTTCTCTATATGAATATCGTTACTCGTCCGAAGCACTCATAATATTTACAAGGGAGAATCCCTCAAAAGAATATTTAGTTGATTGCCAGGTTCTTACAAAAAAACTGGAAATGTTTATTTTAGAGAGGGCGATGTATCACGTAGCAGTGCTTACACCAACTTGCATGTATGAAGACGATTGTGACTTGTGTCCTCAAGGTCGTAAAGGAATTTATTGCGAATTAGTAGGTAGTTGTTACTTTGTACTTTTTTGTAATGTCCACATATTTATTTTGTACTGTTTCAAAGCAAGGACAATCTTATTATGAAAGAGATTGTTCAAAGCGATTTAAAAAAATGAAACTTTTTATTAACGATTCTTTGGATGAATTTATTATTTTATTAAAATTACTATCTCCAGATTGCAGAGTACACAATGGTGCCTGTGTCGACATGGCTTGTGACTATCGAATGATTAATAACAATTACAAACATGGCGTATGTAAATGTAAAGATGGTTACTACTTGGACGAAAATCAAAATTGCTTAGGCATGGGAATTAACAAATGCATAGAAATGACTGAACTTTTGAAATTAATAGACCAGGGATTAGTTTCACTACTATATCTAAAAATATTTTTCTTCTAATAGTTTAAGTAATAATACAGCTAAATTAATATTGTGATTGCAGATTAAAAATTAATTGGCTAAAGTACAATTTTTTAGTTTAAAAATATATTTTACATGAGGTTAAACAACCTAATATTTTAACTTCAGATAATTTTTAAACTGGAACATGTTGTTCAAAAGTTAATAGCCAAACGTTCTTGATATTCCACTAGATGTAGACGAATGTGCAGAAAAGATTGACCATTGTGACAAGTCTACTTCAAAATGTGAGAACACCGAATCACATTATACATGCAAGTGTTTGCAGGGTTATGCTCTGGTAAAATACCATATATGCGAAGGTGATATTAGTTTTATTTATTTTTAATTATTTCAGATATTATCAATAATTAGTAACTAATGTCATAGTTAAATTTTAGTTAACCAGTTTATTACTTAACCAGATATTGTGCAATGACTGTGCTACTCTTATTTAACCATAAGCCCAACTGGTAACAATAGATTAAATTGCTATGAATTTTGTAATTTTTTTTTTTAAATTTTACAATCCAGATCTTGATGAATGCCGCAGGAACAGGCACAAATGTCACGCTGCTACCACATATTGCGTGAACAATAAAGGGTCTTATGAATGCAACTGCAAGAATGGATTCTACAGAATAAATAATTATGCCTGTGATGGTTCATAACATTATTTATTTATTTATTTCACTATTAATCTCCTTGTCTACTTATTCATTTATTTTGAAAATTGATAGTGTTGCATTGCATTGCAATTTCTTATTTCATTGACAGTCTTCAATGATGGGATAATATTTGTCGTTGATCCTACAAACATGACAAATTACTATTGCATTGAAAGCACTAGTCATAAGTGACTTAATACATTTAATAATAATAAGAAGAAGATGAAGAAGAAAAATTATAATGATAATAAATAAAATAATTTAATAGACATAGATGAATGTGCTCAGAATTATTGCGATGATTCCACCACTGAATGTGAAAACAAACTCGGGTCATATGAATGCAGTTGTAAAGTCGGATTCAAACGTGAAAATGTGAATCGTTGCCAAGGTTACGTGGCTCCAATCTTAAAATAGTTTTTTTTTATATGTATTGATTTTCGTCCGATTAGTAAAAAATAAAATATTGTTTAAAAATTTAAAGCATAAAAACTTGTGCCAGTCATTTGTTCCAAGCATAGTATTTTTTTTTTGAGATGCATTGATTGTGTGATTAGAAAATATTATAAATTTAAACATTAATTATGCTTGTTAAATGCAGAGATACAAATCTAACGTACAAATATGTAAATTAATTTGTAAAAAAATTGTTTCAAATTTATGAGATATTAATCACAATTCAACACTGAGTAGTGAAAAGATGTTTCGACTGAAAATATACCCCAATTAATCACACCCAGAATACTCCACACACCTACAATATTTCCCATTTATTCATTATTACTTTGTTATGTTTGTTGTTTATTATTTATCATGCAACCAAGATATTGACGAATGCAGTGGAGAAGAAAATAGGTGTGATTTCAGTTCCATGATTTGCTTAAACATCATTGGATCATTTAAATGCCATTGCAAAGAAGGATATTCACAAATAAATGAGTTCGTCTGTAAAGGTAGTAATTTGATAATATTTCGTTAATAAATATTAGTTAATGAGTATACTCTATGGAAATATTGCTTAAATTATTGCATTACAATGCCAATGTTGTATCAACCAGATATAGACGAATGTTCTGCAGAGAGTAGCAGCCATTGTGATGTTTTCTCAACAAGGTGTACCAACATTCCAGGATCGTATGAATGCAAATGCTTCTCAGGATATGCAAGAGTAAATTTTTTCTCGTGCAAAGGCTAGCAAAAATATTGTTTATTTGCATATTTCGTTTTCATTTAGCAATATTTTCTATAGTTAAATTGAATGGGTTATTCTTTTAGTCATTAATTTAGACATTGCATTAAGTCCTATAATTTAGACATTGCATTAAGTCTTATAATTAAGACATTGCAATAAGTCTTATTACAGCCAGTAGAATTAGAATTCATAATATAAAATCATTTTATTTTAGACAAACAAACTCGATCTTGCATACTGTATTTTTGAACCATTTGTAATAATTGTATTTTTAAACAATTTGTAGATTTAACTTTAAATGTTAAATAATCTTTAAAAAAAAAAGATTTGGACGAATGCAAAATATTAAGGCACGATTGTAGCCAAAAGGCGATCTGTGAAAACACAGCAGGAAGCTTCTTTTGCAGCTGCCCTGAAGGGATGGAAAAATTTGTTTATCAATACTTAACAGATTGTCAGGGTATGTTGAATAAGTAAATAAATTAACGAATAAATCGACACATACATTAATGTAAATCGAAGAATAAATTAATATAGATAAATAATCAATTTTAATATAAATATTTTGCAAATAATTGAAATGTTGTCGTCAGTTATTAATCACGAAAAGGTATAAATGAATCATATTTTAAGTATTATACTACTACTACTACTACTACTACTAATAATAATAATAATAATAATAATAATAATAATAATAATATAATAATAATAATAATAATAATAATAATAATAATAATAATAATAACAATAACAATAACAATAACAATAACAATAAAAAACAATAACAATAAAAAACAAAACAATAACAATAACAATAACAATAACAATAACAATAACAATAACATAACAATAGCAATAGCAATAGCAATAACAATAACAATAACAATAACAATACAATACAATAACAATAACAATAACAATAACAATAACAATAAAATAACAATAACAATAACAATAACAATAACAATAACAATAACAATAACAATAACAATAACAATAACAATAACAATACAATAACAATAACAATAGCAATAGCAATAGCAATAACATAACAATAACAATAACAATAACAATAACAATAACAATTTTCAGGTTTGAATTCGTTTATTTTCAAAAAACTATATTCAAATAGCCAAAAAAAAATCACACCAAAAAAAGATTCACAAATTCATTAATGAACTATCCCAAGGGAATTAATTCCCGTCTAGGGGATAGGTTGTTTCAATTTGACAAATTTAAAGGGGCGTTTGAAAGGGTCTTTGCATATATATAAACTTCTAATGGTAACGACAGGTGAAAATTAATGGCAACAACTGAGAGACGATGAATAATCGGAATAATGAATAAGCGATGTAATCAACGAGGAAAAAACCAGGATAATAAAATGAATGATAAGGTGGAAATGTGGATAACAGGTTCAACAGGTGGATAGAATGTGTTTTTTAAGATGGGATTTAAATAGTGAGGAACTGTTTAGAGAAACAAGGGACGACGGCAGAGAGGAGAACAAGAGTGGACCTTTGCAACATATGGAGAATTTTTTGAAGGTGGTACGGGAAAATTCAGATCTCAATTGATTGGATGATCTAAGATTGTAAGAGTGGACATCTGATGATTTGAAAAACATATTATTAAAGGATGGAGGCAGCAAGTTATGTTCATAATTGTATATGAAGAGGCAAGTTTGGAATTTATTGATCTGATATATATTTAGAAGTCCATTTGAAATAAAAAAGTCCTTTGTATGGGCACGTGGATGGAGACGAAATATAGTACGAATTATTCTTTTTTGGAGTGTAAGTAAGTGGATAAGTTTAGAGGGATAGGTAGAGGCCCAGGCGATATTACAATAGATGAGATAAGGATATATTAAAGAATAATAAAGCATAATGAGAATTTTTTTATCAACAAATGAAGAGACCCTTGACATGATGCCAATGTTTTTTGAAATTTTGGAGGCAACGTAATTGATATGCAAAAACCAGTTTAATCTATCATCGATAATAATGCCGAGGAATTTGGTAGAGGTGACATGTTTAATCTGTAAGTTGTTGATGCAAGGTTGAATACTATGGGTTCTGTCCTTATTTTTTGAGCAAAACAGCATAAAATTTGTCTTGTCGACATTTAAAGATAACTTATTGGCGCGAAACCAAGTGTCAACATTTGTTAACTCCCTATTGATGCTGATAATTAAGTCATTGAGATTTTTGCCAGAAGCAAATACATTTGTATCGTCTGCGAATAATAAAAATGTAAGTAAAGATGATGAGTTATGTAAATCGTTAATATAAATTATGAATAGCAAGGGGCCAAGAATAGACCCTTGAGGAACGCCACAAGCTACGTCACTAAACGAAGATTCAAACCCATTAAATTCTGTCAATTGTTTACGACCCGACAAATAACTGGTGAACCACTTCAAAACACAACCACGCAAACCGTAATGATAAAGTTTCGACAAAAGTATCTCATGATTTACGGTATCAAATGCCTTTGATAGATCGAGAAACACACCGATGGTGAACTCACCACGGTCCAGAGCGTCGGCAATTTTCGAATAAAGTAAAAGTAGAGGCATATATGTTGAGTGATTTTTTCGAAATCCGAATTGTTTGTTATTGAGCAGACTAAACCTTGATAAGAAGGATTCAACTCGACGATATACGGCCTTTTCGAAAATTTTTGAAAAATATGGCAGAATTGAGATAGGTCTGTAATTGCAGATCCTGTTCAGATCACCGGATTTATGCAATGGAATCACTTTGGCCAATTTTAAGTCATCTGGTACATATCCCGTCGACAGTGAACAATTGATCAGAGAGCTGAGAATATTAGAGATCAATGGGATGAATTCGCCAGCAATACAAGGATCAATACCATCAAGACCACAGCTATGGGAGGTCTTCAATTCTTTAACTATTTGGATGATCTCATCTGGCGAAACAGGGAAAAAAGACATTGTGGGAGTGGGAGATCTCGTAAGGAATTCATGGAAGGATTTGGATGGAGGGATGATTTTCTTTGCCAAGTTTGGACCAAGATCGGAAAAATGTTTGTTGAATTGTTCAGCTATTTCAGTTGGGGAGTTTAGTTCGCATCCGTCGTCTGAATAGAATATGTCGGGAGCTTCAACTGATTTGCTCCCTCTAGACAAAATACCTTTTATGATGTTCCAAGTACCTTTTGGATTTCCCTGTTGTCTCAGGAATTTTGATGAGAAATGTTGGCGAATTATAGCTTGCTTGATAGTTTTGAATCTGTTTCTGTACTTTGTGAATTTGATCTTGTTTTCTGGAGTTGGATTCTTTAGATATGTCTTGTACAGTTTGCTTTTTACTTTGCAAGATTTTAGGAGGGCGGGGGTCATCCATTCCTGTTTTTTAATTCTGGATTGAGAACCGACAGTTGTCAAGGGAAAACAATGATTGTATAGACTTTGATATTTCGATAGAAAAAGTTTGTAGGCATGAGATATATTTTGGGATTCACATTCTCTGGTCACATCAGACCAGTCCACCTCAGTCAAGCATTCTTTAAATTTCAGTTTTGTTTGTTTATCTTGTTTTCTGTGCAGCTTTGGGGGCTCCACTATTTTAATAGTCTCATGTAGTTTGATGTTGATGTGGAGAGGGAAGTGATCCGAAATATCATCAATAATTATCTTGGAGATGCATTTGCTGAGAGAGATATTTGTGAAAATATTGTCTATAAGAGTGGCAGATGAGGGTCCAATTCTTGTGGGTTTGAGGAACACAGGCATCATGAAAAAGGAGTGGAGGATGTTTAAAAATTCATTAGTGGGTTGACTGCTTTCAATTGCTAATAGGTTAATGTTGAAGTCGCCCATTATTATGGTCTTTTTGTTGTCTTTAATCGTATAAGACAAGAATTCTGAAAACTCTTTGTTAAAAGATTTTAAGCTGTTTCCAGGTGGGCGATAAATAATTGCGACAACAATGTTTTCCCTTCTACGTTGGCTGATTGAGATTAGTTGATATTCAAAACCTTCAAATTTCCAGTTGGTCGTGTCAATGAGATTGAATTTAATATTGTCTTGGATGAAAAAACCAACGCCTCCTCCTAGGCCACGGTCCCTGTTTTTCAAAACAAATTTGTAACCATCAATAGCAGGAATAGGATCACCATTTTTCAGCCAAGTTTCACTGACGCCGAGGATTTCTGCATGATAAGAAGATAACAGCAATTCTACTTCCTGGAGTTTATTTGAGATGCTTCTGCAGTTAATGTGCATTAGGGAAAGATCTGAGTTACAAATTTTGGCCATATTTTTAGTTGTAACATAATTTGCAACCTCGTAGAATTCCGGCAGGTAGGCATCCGGGTCAGATGAAGAAAAATCAAAGTCCGCCATTTCTCAAACTTTTCTCGAACTTGTGGTCCCTCCCCACAACAGATGTAACATAAATCGTATTCACATCAGCCAAAACTGTTGAAACGTGGTCTAAGTTCACGGGATCAATAGCGGAGACAAATATAACTGAAAGTTTATCTTCTTCAATAAACAGAGACTCCACGATGAGAGGAAAAGAAAAGCAAAACACCAACATCAAAACAAAAAGAAGTTAGTATTTTTCCAGGTCAAGGAGGTTTTGAACTCGAGTTGGTCCTGAGTTTTCACCTCTCTTCAAGTAGACGTGACCATTCCATGTCCATGCTGATAAAAGTTTTTTGTCCTTTACAAGTTTCCTGGCTCTAGCAAAGATTTCTGAGTTTGGCTTGGTTAAGTGTTCGTTGATGTAGATCTTTGATGTTCTATCCTTGTGCAGGGCTTTTCTCAGAGCATAGACTCTGTCTCTGACCATCTTTGAAGCGAAGGTGACAACTATTGGGCGAGGGCCACTTTTGCTGGGAATCCTGTAGCCAGAGTGTATGTCGCCCTCTGAGATATTTGCGCCAAGTTTTGAGTTGCAGCAATTGATAATTGCCTGAACTGTATCTCTTCGATTCATTCCCCGCTCCCGACTCGTCCCGTCACCGGAGGATGTAGCGACCACTTCAGCCAAAGACGCATCAGGCAATCCATAGATTACCAGATTGTTGGCTCTCAACTGTGTTTCGACTGCGTCTATCCTCGCCTTGAGGCGAATGTTTTCCTCGCTGAGCTCGCTCACTTTACCAATCAATGTTTTCATCTCCTCCTTGACCGCAGATTTAACCAGACCAGGCATCTCCTCTCTGATCATCTCCCTTATAGATTTCACAATCTTTGCTTTGATTTTGTCAGCCAAATTATCAACCGTAGCCTCATCGAACTCCTCGCACTTTGCATTCTTGCGCGACATTTTACAGGGGAGTGTCGAGTCGCGAAAACTAAACAATGGAACAAACGAAAGCCACGCAAAAATAATCCACTGATATCGAAAAATTTAAGCACCGGCAGAAGCGGAAGACGACGACGAGTCTAATGATACTAATTTTATCGAGTTTTTTCTAAGAAAAACACTAGAATAAACCAAATTAGTAGCAATCCGCGACATTTGACCCTTCCCACTCGCTCGCTTCGATAATAACAATAAAATACTCAATACAATAACATAACAATCAATAACAATAACATAACAATAACAATAACAAAACAATAAAATAACAATAACAATAACAATAACAAATAAAAATAAAATAACAATTAAAATAACAATAATAATAATAATAATAATAATAATAATAATAATAATAATAATAATAATAATAAAATATTATAAATATTATAACCATAATTAAATGGAATAGTCACAGACAACAATTGTATTTATAGATATAGATGAATGTCAAACTTTTGATATATGCGAGCCTTCTATTTCAATTTGTTTGAACATGGAGCCTGGTTACATGTGCATCTGTCGGACTGGTTTTGTCGCAGATGACAATTTTACCTGCAAGAGAGGTGATTTAAATTAACTCTACTTATTTTAACTAGTTAAATCGACTAGTTAATCTAAAAGGCGACATGCGCAAAGCGTCAGAGGTAACACTAAAGAGCCTAGTCAAAGCTTCCTGTAGGCGCAATTGCTCGATGATATTATAATGATTTTACAAAGAAATCTTGAGGCCTTAATTAATCCACTGCTGTCTAGCTCCAGAAGGCGTGACAACGACAGTCGATTCCTATGACGATGACATTGACTACGACGCAACGACAAGCCAACAACTCAGCACACAGTTTATGGATGATGAATATATACTGGAAGCTACCGATTACGTGCTGATAATTGGCACTTTATTAGTCTTTCTGATATTAGCGGTGTGGCTACTTTGCAAGCCGGAGACAAAGTCTATAAGTGAGCATTCTTTCTGAAATATCTTGGAAATATCATCACATTTCATCTTATGACTTGAGTTTGGCCAAATAGGACTGTTTGTCATGCCGGTCGTGTTCGTAACTAACCTTGTACTGCTACCTGCGATTCGGCGCTATATAAATAGTTTAAGGGCATCTGACATTAATTTTAATTAATACGTTAATAATAATAATAATAATAATAATAATAATAATAATAATAATAATAATAATAATAATAATTAATAATAATAATAATAATAATAATAATAATAATAATAATAATAATAATAATAATAATAATAATAATAATAATAATAATAATAATTAATAATAATAATAATAATAATAATAATAATAATAATAATAATAATAATAATAATAATAATTAATAATAATAATAATAATAACAATAGTATATCAAATACATTGACGTATTTCTTCAGGTTCGCATTCAAGCGTCACCACCGCTGCCACCAGAAGATCAATTTCAATAAGTAATTATTAAAGATTTTTTAAAACCAACACTGACACAATTTTGGAGAGTTAACTCAGTTAATATTCAATTGATTTTTTTTTTAACATAATTTATTTTATATATTCCAATAAAGTCAACTTTTCGAATAAAATCAAGTGATAACATTAGTTCCGTTCAGAGATTTCGATTTGTTCAAAGTAAAAGTTAGGAGGATCTGTTCTAAGATTAAAGAGTTTATGTTTTAATATCGATTTATGTTTCATAACATGTCTATCTAAAGACAAGGACACTTTTGAGTGTAGAAAATATGACAACCCCTAAACTTTAAAACTCAGAGACTGGTCTTTTATGCCAGATAGCTCTTCAGATAGGCTGAGGATTTGGAGATTTTCAATTTTTCAAATTTTCAACAAGATATTGAACCTCTAATGAAACACGTGAGACACTAATTAAAAATAAAATTTGTTGTTTTCTATTGAGTTCACCCATAAAGACTCATTTCATAGCCACATACTAGTGACTATGTTAGAGAATTTATGAATTAAGTATGGTCAAATAGAATTCATGAAATGAAATACTTTATTTTCACATTTCTTACAATGGTGCTTCCAATGGTTTCAAATATTGTCCAAGCAATGATGAACACTTATAAACACTTTTCTGACAGAGACTGGCGCGTTCGTATTCTCTTCAGATACAGACAAGCAGAATCTATCTTCCACTTTCCTTTCAAAAACCGCTTGGTACAGATACATGCAGATACACGAAGATACAATCATCCATTAAAGGTATTTTCAAATAGACACACTTATACCTATTCCTCGGATGGATTACACTTATTATCGACATAATTGACATTACCACTAAATCAATATATTTACTCATCAAATATATCCCAAAGCAAAATATCCACAAAGATTTAATCACAAAAATCATGAAACATTGAACAACGACAAAAACTAAATAACAATAATAATATCATAATTATCGTCAGGCATAAATTTGTAATTGCGATGATCGTTCAAGAAGCAATTTAGTCAGTCAAGTGATAAATCTACCGTTTGGAGCGGTTGTGTCAAGTTTCAATGATACATAAAGTGGTGAATGCAGGAAATTGAATACAGGAATAGAAACATTGCGCATCATTTAATTACACAAAATCAACAATTTATTCAAATTTTCAGCTGTTATTATCACTTAATTAACGTTAACCCTTTTATAAATCAATATTTAGTTATTGATCAAGAGAATATTTATTAATTATCAAAAGAACCACAACCACCAGACAAGGTAAGGATTAAAGGAAGCACCAAAAAATGGAATGCCAGAAGTTCATGAACTGAAAGATACAGGCAGCAGTATTTTTCGATGCTAAGTCGCATTTTTCAAAATATAAAAAAACCATGAGGAATGAAAATACATTTAAAAAAAAAAGAGGTGAATAGTTAGTTTCATTTCAATTTACAGACGAAATTACAAAATTCATTACAGGCCTGTGATGAACAGTGACTAAATGTTCTAAAAATAAAAAAAATATCTCAATGCTGTGTATTGCCATGCACGATATTAAAGACCAGACAAAAATCAGAAAACTAAAAAAAAAACCCATCAAAGTTCCAGCCATTTTGTCGTTGCAGAACATGTCGTCAGAAAAATATAATCATCACATTCGAAATGACGGAAAGATTCTATCTAAAGCAACAATTGATGCGAATTTTGAGGACACCGAAAAACTTTTTTCTGTCTGTTGTTATTTCCCATGGTAATGATGATGATATCTTAGTTGTGGAAACCTAATCTTAATCTCATCTGTGCCTGAACAAAGTATTGCAAACATTTGTACAGTGCCAAAGATCGCGCTAGCACAATTGCGGTCATGAATGCGTCTACGATTTCTGGAAGAATTTGTAAAACTCAAGACTGCTAGAAAACATAAAACAAAACTTCCTTTTGAACACACGACAAACTAGAAAATACTGAAATCTCGTTCTCCTATACGATACCATACAAAAGACGTGACGTAATGCTATGACATAATGCTAAAACAGAGTTAATTAATTGACAGTTTAATGAATGGTTTATTTATCTTACAAGATATACTCGATGAGAAGAGCTTTGAAATCGGAAGCATGGACAAAATGGATTCCAAGGTTCTGTCACTTGAATTTGTCACCTCTAACAATCCGTTGATGTAATCGTTATCATAATCATAATCAATTTTCGTCTTTACAATGTTAATAATACTCATGTATTATGAAATTTTTATTTAAAGTTAATTTCCTTTCAATTTATCTTCTCTAATTCTTGACTTGCCTTTTTATCTGTTTCTTGAACAAACTACTAAAATTATCTACTCCTCGGCCCATCTTATTATCACTCGCAATCTATTGCACTTATTATTATTATTATTATTATTATTATTATTATTATTATATTATTATTATTATTATTATTATTATTATTATTATTATTTATTATTATTATTAGTATTATTATTATTATTATTATTATTATTATTATTATTATTATTATGATTATTATTATTATTATTATTATTATTATTATTATTATTATTATTATTATTATTATTATTATTATTATATTATTATTATTATTATTATTATTATTATTATTATTATTATTATTATTATTATTATTATATTATTATTATTATTATTATTATTATTATTATTATTATTGTTATTATTATTATTATTATTATTATTATTAGTATTATTATTATTATTATTATTATTATTATTATTATTATTATTATTATTATTATTATTATTATTATATTATTATTATTATTATTATTATTATTATTAATTATTATTATTATTATTATTATTATTATTATTATTATTATTATTATTATTATTATTACAATTCCCCTAAAAGTCACAAATCCACAACATAATTATCGCCCGAATCTAAACAATGGAGCAACACTGTTGCTTGGAGTCGCTGGAATCGTCCTGTCGGCGGCGTTGCTTTTTATAGGGCGAATTCTTTATGAACTTTTGACCTTCACCCGGTTGGTTGGGGTCAGATTTCCGGTAGCGAACAGTCGACGTTTTCTCTGGCGTCGTGGTTTCACTGTCGCTGGCGTTCGGCAGCAAAACGTCGGAGAAGTTGTCGCCGACGATGTAGTTTTTAGGAGTGGCGTTCTTGGCCGAGCTGCTCGCTTTGGCTTTGATTTTGAACATCGAGTTGGGCTTGATCTTCATTTTCTTGAAGGTATGATATGATAATGACGAATCAGAGGATTATTGTAAAGTATTTTATTATTAATTTTATTTATAAGATCATCAATAAAATTATTAACAAACTATAAAAGAAAGTATTATTAAATCATTTTTTCCCCGTGCGAATTCTAAATTTTAAGCAGAACCTCTTCCTTAATCGGACCGTCGATCTTCTTGCTCAGTGTTTTCAGTCTCAAGGCTTCCTCTTTGGCTTCCTTCATCGCCAAAGACTTCTTCTGCGAGGTGCTTGATCTTCTGACTGAGGCACTGATGGATGGAATGATGGGTCTCAAAAGATGAGATGAGTAAAACAAATTGAGATTGTCATTGAGATGATCTTAGTCAGAAAATAAATAAATGATTGACGCTTTTATTGTGATAATAACTATGAATGTACTGATGATTGAAGGAAGGTATGGATAAAGGAATGAATGAATGACTGAATAAATGAGAGATTGACTGAGTGAATGAGTGAGTGAATGAACGCAATGCAGGCATCTTAGTGCTAGTGGCATCTGCACAAGACAAATCCCCCCTCGATTCTGAAAAAAGATTTGTATGCTCTAAAGAGCCTACGTCAGCAGCATCCTTCAGTTTTTACGATTGAATAACGTTTATCTCTTTTCTTAATCACCGCAACAACCATCATGACCACCGTCATCATCATCATCATCATCATCATCATCATCATCATCATCATCATCATCATCATCATCATCATCATCATCATCATCATCATCATCATCATCATCAGCATCATCATCACATCATCATCATCATCATCATCACATCATCATCATCATCATCATCATCATCAGCATCATCATCATCATCATCATCATCATCATCACATCATCATCATCATCACCACCATCATCATCATCACATCATCATCATCATCATCATCATATCATCATCATCATCATCATCATCACATCATCATCATCATCATCATCATCATCATATCATCATCATCATCATCATCATCATCATCATCATCATCATCATCATCATCATCATCATCATCATCATCAGCATCATCATCATCATCATCATCATCATCATCATCATCATCTCATCATCATCATCATCATCATCATCATCATCATCATCATCATCATCATCATCATCATCATCACATCATCATCATCATCATCTCATCATCATCATCATCATCATCATCATCATCATCATCATCATCATCATCATCATCATCATCATCACATCATCATCATCATCATCATCATCATCATCATCATCATCATCATCATCATCATCATCATCATCATCATCATCATCAATCATCATCATCATCATCATCATCATCATCATCGTCATCGCCATCATCATCATCACCTCCTCGTGTTGGTAATGCTTCCTCTGCGGGTAGAAGAGATTCCTCCTGTCTTACTGAACGTCAGATTTTGCGACTTGACAGCTGCCTTTAACTTTCTGTCCTTCTGCAGATGAAGGATCCTCTGACGCATTTCCAGATCTTCGCAGATGTCTGACGATGATGATGATGATGATGTTAATGCCCGGCGGTGGTGATGATGACGATGATGAAGACATGTGGTAAGCCATCGAAAGCAATTTAAATGTTGAATGGCGTCGTTGCTGTGGCAACGCCATCCATAATGTCGCTCAAGACGATGATAATGATGACGGCGTGGATGAAGATGATGACGAAGAAGAAGACGACGTCTACGATGGTGATGATGATGAGGTTTATGACGTTTTCATGGAGCCCTAACTAAAGCTTTGACGATGACGTAACTCATCGTTAATGACGTCACGAAATAATTTAAAACTTTTCAGAGCCTCGACGTCCGAGGAATTGAATGTCCTGGAAATACCAGCTTTGTGGAAACATCAACATCGACATCGTCATCTTCGTCGTCATTGGCAGGGTACGTGTGATGATGATGGCGATGATGATGGCGATGACGACGATGATGGTGATGATGATGACGTCACCAACCTAGAGGAGTTTCCCCATTCTTTGTCTTGGCATCAAGATTTGCACCATTCTCCACAAGCATTTCCATCATTTGTAGCTGGTGATCAAGTAATCAGGGAGATAACTTTTAATAGCATCATCAATTATCTTGCGACGACGACGATGATGATGATGATGATAATGATGATGAAGATAAGAAAAGAATCATGATACAAGACATGACAAGAAAATACAAGATTGGGGTGTTCTTAAACATGACAACATCAATTCATATCTTTGTATTCTACCAAAAGTATATATACACACACACACACACACATACATACACACACTTAAGACAAAAACAAAGAAAAACAAATCCATTAGGAGAGATACAACAAAGGGCCTACTAAGAGCCAGAGCTTGGGTCAGTTAGTTTATGACTGTTGAGTCTGCACAGAGCAATGCTATGCACAATCTGGAGGAGATTTTTGAAGTTTGATTTGTGGACGGTTGAGACAGGGTACCTTCAAAACTAAATGAAATATACCCGCTAAGGTTGCTGGGGTTGCCACGCTGGTTGATAATGGCTAATAGTTAGGACCAGTAGGGATATCCTGTCCAGTAGGAGAGATAAAGATGCGAAGGTTACGGTTTAGGGTCATGATTAGGATAATGGTGAAGGGTTAGAGCTGGGGTTAAGGTTAGTATTAAAGCTTGTTTGAATGTTAGGATTAAAGGTAGTGTAGAGTTTATGGTTAAGGCTACTGTTGCGATTGGGGTAATACTATTACGATAGGCAAGAATATGCTATCCGGTGGGAGAAATAAAGATACCAGGATTAGGGTTAGAGTTTTGGGTTTAGGGTATAGGATTAGGATTCGAATCTATTTGACGATCATCATGTTTTGTGGAAAGATTGAGTCGCTGAGACAATAATAAACTTTACGACCACAGGCTGGACACAGTTTTCAGATGTTGTTATTTAGAAAGCCATTTTGAAACTAAGAGCGGCTTTGTGTTGCCAACGAACCTGTCTGCCTACCTGTGTCCTACCACAAGATCATTACAATATCTTAGAAGTAAGATCATTTGTTAATGATACCAATTACTGCTACCCACAATGACAATGACTTTGAAGTAATCTCTTAATTTAATTATGTTTTTTTTCAAAAAGAGTTAAATATTATTTATTTATTATATTCATCATTTAATTTTATATATTTATTTACTCATGTATTAAATCCATTATTTCATTTTATATAGTTTTTTTTCTTTATTTATTTTGGAATAATGATTTGTTTGGACTGGTTTGGCCTTTGCAAATCTATTTGCAGAGGTATTAGAGGGACTGAATGACCAGAAAAGAACATATTAAAAAAAACGATTTCTTTAAATGTATTATAATATAAATATAAATATATATATATATATAATATAATTAAAGTTCATACCATAATATTGCAATTAAGAATATTGTATTAATATTGTAATTAAGAACATTTTAACAATATTGCAGTTAAGAACATTGTAATAATGCAATTAAGAACATTTTAATATTGCAATTAAGAACATTGTATTAATATTGTAATTAAGATAATGATGATGACGATGGTGACGATGGTGACGATAATGATGATGACGATGATGACCATAATGATGATGACGATGATGACCATAATGATGATGACGATGATGACCATAATGATGATGACGATGATGACCATAATGATGATGACGATGATGACCATAATGATGATGACGATGGTGACGATAATGATGATGACGATGACAACGACGCAACGCGCAAACCTGATCCCAGCATGCAGCGCAGTGCACGGGTTGCCACAAATCTTCATCGGTGGCGTTAACGTTGGCGCCATTTTCTACGAGCAGACGAGCAACTGACAGGTACCCGTTGGAGGCGGCAACATGGAGCTGAGAATTAACGATTGTCCTTTTAGAGGGTAATACAATAAAGGATGAAGAAGATGAACATGAAGAGTTATCCCGTATGGGGACGGATGAATGGGTGGATGGATGGATGGGTGGATGGATGGATGGGTGGATGGATGGATGGAAGGATGGATGGATAGATGGATGGATGGATGGATGGATGGATGGATGGATGGATCAGGAATAAATCAATGCCAGCAGTAAAATTTATATTCCTTCCAAAAGCATCGCACGAAGTAAATTCCAATAGATCATCTCACAGATATCACAGAACGGTATCCATAGAAACGTATTTTGATTCCTTTCTCATTCAAAATTTATTTTAATTTATTTTATTTCAATTTATTTAATTTTATTTAATTTTAATTCATTTTTTTAAAGCCAAACAAACTGGCATCTAAATGGCAGTTGAATGTCACGTATTCGATTTAAATAAAAACTTGGAAAATCAATTTAATATTAATTCTACAAAATTCCCGGGATATTGATGATTTTGTTCAACAAAAGGGTTGTGAAAACAACACTGCCCTCACTGTCCACTTATCTCTATTAATTAGTTAATTAATTAATTATTTTTTGAATTAAAGTCTTTTACATGAATATTAGATTTCATGTTTCTGGACCCATTCTTTGTTGTTATTAGCAATTAATATAAGTACATAATCAATATATTAGTCTTATTATTAAAGTATTATTAACTAATATCTCAATCAATCAATCTATCTTTGTATTTTGAAATTTAAATTTCTACACAACAACAACAGC
>JAJTWR010000473.1:612500-632500 GCA_021613335.1 Whitmania pigra
TATTGTTATTGTTATTATTATTATTACTGTTATTGTTGTTGTTGTTATTACACTCAGACAACAAATTAAAAACTCCGCAAGTACTCATATTACTTCCGTGTTATCTCTTTTTTGGCAAGCTACAATGATGCATGTTGACGTAGACACAAACACAAACATAAACATAAACATAAACACAATCTTCACAAACATAAATAAATGCTCGGACGTCTCGTATTGTATTGTATTGTTTCAAATCTCAGTTGTTTAGAATGTCAGAGTGGTAGTAGCGATAGCTTCGATGACTATTACATTCTTGTCAAGCCGAAATATGGAAAAGTAGAGCACCATTTTTCAGCTAATAAGTTGTTTTTTAGTGGAATATTGAGCAATTCGACTTCTTATGTAATCGTACATTTCATAAAAATGGTTTTCGTCAGCTACATCAAGTTAGAGACTGACGGAGGTAAATCTATTTACAAAGTTAGTTAAAACAGTTCGGAAATTTTAATATCCGGTGTATCGAACATTTTGGATGAAAAACTAATTTGAATTAATAAATATAAAAAAAAATTAATGGAATTCGGATGATAAATGTAATTATCAAGACATTATACCACCTATCATCGCCCTTATGACGTGTGTTTGTGCGAATCATTGCGGCATATAATGAACGCCATTATTAGCAAATATCTCGTTCATTGTGAATATTGTCTTGTAATTAATTAAGCAATTTGACAATAAACGAATAACGTAATAGCCTATTTAACAGTGGTGCTTTTATCAACTTCTAAAAATTTAAATCTAAATTAATTAATTAATGGATTTTTAATACATTTATTTTATTTATTTTCCAAAAATTATTCCTAAAGACGCCGATATAAACGTCACCGGAAGATGCCTCGGTACAACCGGTTTTCAAGATGTCGTCTGCCTGGGATCGCTCGCTCAGAACGTTTCAACGCACCATTGCAACAACATTTGCCGCCAGTTGAAGATTGATGGGACGATAAAAAACATCCTAACTGTTGACGGTAGGGGTGAGTAAAGTTGAGATCAATAAGTGATTTCCTTTTAAATGTTGACAGAAGTAAACTTTCGGATGATGACATTCCTCGTTAAAAGCCATCGACGTCGTCATCATCACCATCGTCATCATCATCATCATCGTCATCATCGTCATCATCATCATCATCGTCGTCATCATAACCATTACCATTACCCTCATCGGCATCGTCATCGTCATTGTCATCGTCACCATCAATATTTACCCACCGTCCAATAAATGCCATCCAATAATATAATTGTTGTTCCTGTGTTTAGATTCCTTCATGCAATACCTGGTTGGATGCTACGAAAGCAACAGAAGCAGAGATGGAGAAGTCGTCAGAAGTATTCGCTCCTGTCTTGATCACTGTCAAATGTTCGGATATTGCGGATTGAGCCTGGTATATTATAATTTGTATACATCCGATTTTTCAGTGCCCTACATATCCGGCTAGGTTGTGAGGTTCAAACCGATCCACTACTTAAACAACGCCCCTAACCGAGGGCGCTCCCTGGCAGTGCAGGCTGGGTATCGAGCACGATGCAAAACAACTGTGGTTATACCGCCCCGTGCAGGAAAGTTACCCAATCGGCCAATCTGTACTGAATTCATTCACACACATTTTTGTATGTCCTTAACAGTGACGTAATAGTAAAACTTGGATAAAGAGCGAATGGTCCACTTTCGAAACAGTATTTCCTTTGCCCAATCCTAACTCCTTTAAGAATAAGCTCTGCACAAATGACCAATGTAAAATGACGCTTATACACTAGTAACGAATTTAGGCAAGGTGTGGGTGTGGCATGGCACAGGGGACCATCACCTTTAAGATTAGCAAGATTATCACAGAGGCTTGTAGGCCTCCACCATCACACTGTACCGGGCTTATATCTGGACCTGTTATCTAGTCTTACAAAGAATGTATAAATTATTTTTAAAATGTGGTAGAAGATTTTCATGCAATAAATTCAAATGTTTATCATTTTCAGGGCCAATGTTTTTGTGAAAATAATTTAATCCAATACAATCCGATAGAGATGAGTCACTGTGCAGAAGATAGTGGCGGTCTCAGGCATGACCACTATTTAATCTTTTCACAAAGTAATGAAATTCAATACTTCTTTAATCACTAAAAAAAATGTTTTTCCGACTGTCTAAAATAACGAAATACGCTAATTCAAAATTAATATTTTAAATCTAATAATTTTATTTAATGTAAATTTGTAAATAAGTAACTTAGCAATTCAATAAATTGGTCCAGATAGTGGTAGTAGGTAGAGGATAGTGGCCCGGAAACTTTTCGAGAACCATCCGGGTTTTAAAGTATTAAAATTTAACAAAAATGACTGTCTTTTTTGCTTTTTCCATTATCAAAGTGACAATGGGCAGTTACAAAGTTGCCGCTGTTTTTAAGGGGTCCGAAATTTATGTCGGCTATCCTTGATACCACTACTATATTATTACGTAATGATAACCACTATAATATTATTTACTGGCTGTTAATTATAATTAATTATAATAAAAATTTAAATCTATCAATTATAGGTTATTTAGTGTTGATAATAATATTGTTAATAATGCCAATTTCTTCTTGTATTTCAGACCAGACTATGGTACCTTTAAGAATACCTACTCCAAAGTGCGCTTACTCAGTCGAGTCTTGTGAACGTTGTCCTAATGGAAGATATGGACTCTACTGCGATATGTCGAGTTAAGCAGTTAATCATCTTGTGACTAAATCGTTTGTAAATGTAGTTGATTAAATTTGTAACTTTAGTTAATTTACGCAGCTAATTTATTTAATTAATTTATGTATTCAAATGTCATTTCTTGTTGCGTCAGAGGTTGTAATAAAGTGCTGAAGGTAGAATCGTTCTAACATCTACCTTTAAAACTAGCAATAAACTTTTAGATGTACCTATACGTTTACCTATACGGTAATCTATCTACCTGTCCGATTACCTACACGCATATCTATCTGTCTAACTACCTATACACCTATCTATATCACCTTTACAACTGCATATATACTTATCTATCTACCTATTCAAATAGGCTATACCGCAGCATCACAAATGATGTTGGCTTCTTAAATTCTTCAGCACATTGTTAGGCTTAAATAAAACCACTTAAAGTTAAAAATTATGCATAAATATTTTTACAACATTGAAATTATAGTTTCTAATAAATTTATTCAAGACTGCAGCATTAACAACGGTTATTGTGAAGATAAGAATTGCAAAGAGGTTACAGTATTCGAACACAGGACAGGTATTTGCCAGTGCAAACCTGGCTATTACCTAGCGGAAATGCTGCAATGCTCAGGTATGATGGGTTCTCATTGGCTACTAAATCACGTCACAGTGGAATAGCATTTAATTATTACGGTGAAACAAATATAAGCGCTGAGAAATAAATAATTTGATAACAATAATTATAATATATACATGTAACAGTAGCCACTTTATTGTTGGCCTGCTGTTTACCACAGCAAACGGAAGCCAGTTAAATATTCATGACCATAAAATAACGAAGCCTGTTTGAGCAAGGCCCATTGCAAGCGGAAAACCTCAGTTTAGTTGGCAGATAATATTTTTGAGAATCTCTTTAACCCTATTGTTTAACTATATTTAACCTGGTCCTAGTACTAACCTTAACTCTAACCCTTAAATCCTCAAACCTTACCTTAAACCTACAACCTAGATTTAACCCTGATCATGAAGACAAAATTGACATGATGACTTTTATTGACATCTCTTGTCTCCGCCCATACAATAATCATGAATAATTAGTCGACTATTGGGAATCTATCGGGAAGTGGCCACATCCGCAATTGTTGACGCTGTTTCCAAAATAATAGAATTAAATAAATATAAATTGCACATTTAATGATAAAATCATTAGTTCTTAATTTAAATTCAAATTTAGTATTTCAATTTACATTTGAATATTAGTAATTATTATTATTATTGTTGTTGTTATTGTTTTTGTTATCGTTATTATTATCATCAAAAACTTTAAAAACAAATGCGATCAGTCATCGACATGTGCACTGAAAATCGATGCCACAATGAGTCCACATTCTGCGTAAATAAGTTGGGATCCTACGACTGCAAATGCATCAACGGATACGAACGATTTGACCTTTACAAGTGCAAAGGTTAAATATTGATTATGGTTGACTTATACTATTTTCAAAAATAAAATTTATTTAATAAAATAAAATTTATTATTAAAATTATTTAAAACAGATAATAATGTCGACTAATTGGATTTTTTTGGTTAGCTTGCACGGGATATGGGAGCGGGAATAACTGAATAGATTCAAAACAATTTCAAATTGAACTTTTGACCTTTTGCCTCGGGAGCGAAAATAATTTTCAAAAAATCAAACACTTTAAAACTGAACTATTCATCTCTTAACCTAGAATGTCATTTCTGCCATTTTAAGTCTTGCAACCTTGTCTATGAAATAACTTTTAAATCATTTTATCAAGATATAGACGAATGTCAGCTATCGACATACAACTGCGACGATCGAGCAACCTGTGAGAACACCGAAGGTTCCTTCATCTGTCACTGCCCTCAGGGACTGGAGTTAAAAGAATATATTTGGCAACATACTGAGTGCCAAGGTGAGGCAGAGAAATTTAGCAGAGGAAAAATCAGAAGCATTTGCATCTGATGAAGTTTCAGAATCTGAACTTTAGATTGTTTGCGAAATAATTAAATTTGATAATGAAATGCATAAATTGAAATTAAAATAAAATAATAATAATAATCTAATAGTTCATGAAAAATAAACTTATTTTTATGTTAAATTAAATATTACAAGCAAATACTTTAATTAAAATTGATGATTATATAAGTTAATTAATATACAACAAAAATGACATAATCAATCCAAATTTATTAATAATGCTGACGAGAATAAATTGACATGTTTTAATCCTAACGGTACTCAATTTTGAAGCAATTACTAATATCAATTACATAAATTATTATTATTATTATTATTACTAAAACTAATTACAATTACAAATACATAACCGCATAACCATTAATTACCAGACAAAAACGAATGCATGGATTACAATATATGTGATTCTGCGATCTCATTCTGTGTGAACATCGAACCAGGCTACGAATGTCACTGCATAACTGGTTACATCAACGTCGACCACATCACCTGTACTGAAGGTGGGCGTGTCTAAAGGTGTATTTATATCAATTATCAGTTAACTGAAATGAAGCTAATGAGATAAAGTTAATAGGATTAGCAACGTTATAATTGTTATTAGATTCATTAAAATTTGTTATTGTGCACTTCCAAAGTAAATTCAAATATCCAATGTTTTTTAAGAAAAAATGTATTGATAGTCCAACCATTTGATTAACAATATATTATAACAACTACTACTAATAGCATCAATAACAACAAATTACTATAACAACTTCCTCGATTAATATTAATAATTATAATAATAATTATATTTACAAAGTTCCATAGGCCTAAGCATCATGGACGACTAGATCATTTATATAGCGCCAATTTTCGAGCATCTTTTTACATGTCTCCATATCTGCCCGAATAGGCCCAACAACAGCGAGCCGAAGCAAAAAACTCGACACTACCACGGAAATTCATTCCACGACGATTAGCGACGAAGCTTACAACGAATACTACGTCGTCGTTGTCTTCGCTTTTGTAATTCTCTACGCTTCCTTTATTTTAGTTTATTGCACGATGAAGGCCAAAGCCAAACGGGCTGCAGGTATTTTGGGATTTCGTCATTTTCAGTTTTCAGTTTCTATTTAGTATTTTTATTTTATTTTATTTATTTTATTTTTTTTGATTTGCCAGACAGGGTTTGATATGCTCACAGGGATGTGTTATATGCATGCGGGTATCGGTAAAAGCAACATTCATAATGTGTCGTTTTCTAAACTCAGCTTGAACCGCCACCAATGAGCCCTTGGTCACGATATCTAGATTCTAAGTAGTTATTAAAAAAAAAAGATATTTATATTATCTGACGACATTCTTTTTGGCGCTGTATAAATGAATAACGGTTACAATTAGGTAGAGACGTATACAAGTAGTTAATTTAATAAATTATCTAAAAGATGTTCATAGTGGGTTAGCTGGAAAATTGATTTCAAAATTTTTTCGACAGCATCAAGATCGAGGTCCTCATTCACTGCCAGAACGTCACCAGAGACCCTGTCCATGAGATATCCATTGAACTGAGAAATGACTGAGCATAAACTGAACAAGATATTTAATTACATGCAATACTATATCTATATATATATATACATATTTTTTTTTAATATGCATTTTGTTTTATTTATTTTTCTCTAAATTTCTTTTTACTCTTCAACTTTTGTGCATTTTTAAGAAAAACAGGACCATTTGAGATTACGCTTTTGATGTATTCTAGACTGTGGAAGTTTTGTAGATGTACGCGAATATACTACTTTAGGGTCGTAGTTTTTCTGGCTATTTGATATCTAGATTAAAAAAAATATATAAAAAAATATATATACGTAAAGCATTAAAAAAAGTATATATTAAAAATTTATATTCTAAAAAGTCTATTGCAACTATATTATTATAAACAAATTGTACGTTCCATCACAAATAAATTCCACTAAAAAAAAAAATTTAAATATAAAATCGTGGTGAACGACTTTAGAAAGATTTTTCGAAAAATTCAAAATAATCGAAAAAGTCTCCATGCACTTGACAGGCAAATAACTTTTTGAAATTATTTTCAAGGGTTTCAAATTGTCCTCAGGGTTAGGATTAGGGTCAGCATTATGGTTAGGGTTGGGGCACTGGTTAGGGTTATATAAACTCGATATGTTTCCTTCAAAAGCCTATGGAACAGAATATCAGGGAACATATTCACACATTAATAGTAAATATGTGATTAGCACAAATTTATAATTTATAGTTGTTAAGTTAATATAATTACATATTTAACATTAATGTTATAAATGTCATTGTGGCAATTAATTAAGTATTTATTATTACAATATTTACATGAGTTTCTGCAGAAATTGATGCAGATTTAAAAAAAAAACTGAACTAAATAATATTGCAACAAGCGAGAGATATAACAATATTTAAATCTATATTTATATGCTTTAAACAGATTTAACATATTTACTTTTAGTTATTATTATTAGTATTATTAGCTTATTTAATTTTTATTGCACTTTTTATGGCATAAATTGACAATGTCAAGATGATTGACAAGGATTCAAGTTTTAGCAAAAAAATTAAAATTTACTTTTGTGTGAATGTGTGTGTGTGTGTGTACGTCTGGGACGGGATCATGCGTTCGTCTCAATGTTGGTTTTGGTAGATGAACATTTTATGACGATATCTACTTGATTGAATCTGCCTGCAATAAATCTTGATGCTTTCTTAGGACATTGAATGAAGTAAAATGTAAAATTATTTACAAATTAAATTAACAATAGCTGTTGCCTGCCTGTCACGAAACTCCATTCATTCATTTATTCACGAATCCATCCGCCAATCAATCAATTAACCATTCACCTGTACCTTTATCAACCCATCCGTTCGTTCGTCTATCCATCCGTCCCTCTGTCCGTCCGCCCACACTTTTCCATGCAGGACCAGCATTGCGTCCGACAACTGTTTAGTGTGCAGAGTATTGATTGGCACAGAGAGTCTCTGCCTTCTCCGCCTACTCTCACTGTTTATCATCATCTCTTCTTTGTCTTTCTCTTTCTGTCTTTCTCTTTCTCTCTTTTATTTCCTCCGCTCAAGTTTTCCTGGTCGTAACACTGTTCTGGTTTGGTGCTTCTGGGATGGTTGACAGGGCGCATGTTTCAAAGCGACGATGGATGGGTGGGTGGGTGGATGGATGGATGGATGGATGGATGGATGGATGGATGGATGGATGGATGGATGGATGGATGGATGGATGGATGGATGGATGGATGGATGGATGGATGGATGGATGGATGGATGGATGGATGGATGGATGGATGGATGGATGGATGGATGGATGGATGGATGGATGGATGGATGGATTCTTTACATCGTCATGAATGACTCATAACGAATTGGGTCATGATACATCATAAGGTTACAGATATCAGTTAGAGGTGTCTTGAATGAATGAAATTGTTTTGAAAATCAAACGTAAATCATTCTTTTTCAAATCAATTCGAGACGTTTTTGTCGTGCGGATGGTATGAGATTCACGTTCATATTTTCGAACATATTTGACAATGCCGACGTTGAGATTTGAATTTGATCGTGTGGAACTGTTGCTGGTAAAAAATATAATGTTTGTAACCCCTTTGAAGATGATGATGACGACGACGAGGATGGTGGTGATGATGATGATTATTATTCGTGCTCTATGGGAAAAGAATATCAGTTATTATTAGTTTAACGTGTTCAATTGCACTGCAACTGCAATGAGTACAGTGTGTCGTCATCATCATCATCATCATCATCATCATCATCATCATCATCATCATCCTCATCATCATCATCATCATTCATCATCATCATCTCATCATCATCATCATATCATCATCATCATCATCATCATCATCATCATCATCCTCATCATCATCATCATCATCATCATCATATCATCATCATCATTCATCATCATCATCATCATCATCATCATCATCCATCATCATCATCATCATCATCATCTCATCATCATCATCATCCAGGATGAAAACCATAGAAATTTCAAGATCCACTTCCATCGTATTGCAATTATCATAAATTATGTTGAAATTACGATGCACACTTTACGTAAATACAATTAGCATACTTTGCATAATACAATTAGCATAAATTACAATACCGTCATGATTAATTAGTCGATTATCTTCTAAATATTTTATTTATCCGAAAGCAATACCAAATTAAACGACCATTCAGTGCTCTCAGTCCCAAAAGACCAGGGAAATTGGAACATCCCGATACAGGTTTCGAACCGCAGACCTATGGGACAATTATATTATTATTATTATTTTTTTTTTTTATTTATTATTATTATTATTACACACATAAACAAGAAGCCCTCGGAAGCAATAAATTCAAATTATTCCATCTGTTGCCTGCCTCTACATCAGCGGATGGAATCGAAAATTGAATTCCAATCAACGTGTGTTCAGGTGCTAAACCAGGTAATTGCCAGGTTAGCATAAAAGGTAATGATGATTGGCTTAGACTGTAGGCCAATTTTTGTGGAGAAGATTTGTTGATGTCATTAATTAATTAATTAATTATCGATGATGGTGATGATGATTGTGCTGGTGGTGGTGATGATGGCGATTGTAGATATAATACCGCATTGTTGATGTATCGTTACATTTTATTATCTTGACATTGTTTTAAAATTTCTGATTTTGTACAACTGATATTTTCAAAAAGTTTATTTTTAGAGATAGAAACTAAACGCTCTGAGAATTCCCATCCGGTATAAACAACATAAACTCCATATCCTTGGGGAATTCCCATTTCTTTAAATACCCTTTCAGGAATTGTTTTTCAAAACAGAAACACATTGCCGGCCAAACTTTAGAAAGGTTTGCTTATTTACAGCTTGTTTACTACTGCCCTGAAATTTTAAGATTCCAGACTTTAAGATTGTGGAAAAACCCATGAAATTGGGAATCGATCTTTGAATCACGCGCCACACGCACAAAGACACAATACCGATAACAAAGGTTACGACTTGAAATTCTTTTCTTTTTTTTTGTAAATTTTAAGAATTTCTTGTTAATTCAACTGAATTTTCGAGGTTAAAGAAATGACATTTTCCTGCATGAGACCATGAAAGTACAGTGGCTAAGAGTCTTGTTCGCAATTGAAGCGCGCTTGAAAAGGGACTCTCTGTCCAAGGTTTAGTGAAAGCGCCTAGCTTAATCCTAGCGCTGTGCACGCGGCGCTATACTAGTGGAGTCACGAGTAAAATTACAGATACAAGCACACATTTATAATTAGAATTACAACAACAACTATAGTAACAACAACAACAACAACACAACAACAACAGCAACAACAACAACAGCAGATTTGTCTCACTCCTACCTGGTGTAGAACTGTCAATCCATCATCGTTCCTCAGATCTGGACATATGCCTGAATTCACGAGTCGCTTCACTGTCGTAAAATTAGAAAATTAAAATATTTTAAAATTGTGGCTGTTAAAATTTGTTTAAATAAAAAAACTCTTTTTTCAAAGGAAAAAACATTTTTAGAATTTATAATTAAATGGTTAAGTTGATTTTTCATAATTCATAAAATGTTAAAATTTAGTTGTTATTCCAATAAATTCTCGAATGTTTATGCAGTTATTATACTCTAATTATTTGAGTTGTCGAAAGTGTTTATTTATCTATTTATTAATTTGGATGAATACATATTCAAAATAAAATTTATTTATAATTAAATTTCTATTGATTAAAAAATTAAATTAATTTTAAAATAATTTTTAAAATAATTAACTTTTTTATCCAATTTCATTAAGTTATTTCGAGGTAAATTTTCTAAAAATTTGTTTGAAATTTTTCACTTTCTTTTTCAATTTTCACATCCAATCAGTCAATTTCAACATAAACTGAGATTACAAAAAAAGATGAAAAGAGACTTTCGGAGACTTCTATGGACGCATATTCTATTTTTTTGTGCGAGGAAAACTCCACAATTTTATTATTCCATTCCAAATTTACAAAAAAAAAAAAATTCACTTTTTCACAGAACATTTTCTTTTCACTTTTAGACAAAAAAAAAACCAAAAAATAAATTATAAAACAAAAACTACAATCTAAAAGTTTTTAAAACGTCGACCATTAGTGACTCGACCTCATTAGCGTTGTTCTACAAAAAAGTGAAGATCGTTAAATGGCCGTTAAATGAGCGCATCAACTGTGGAAACTTTGAATATTCTGCCGGTGACGTAAGTCAAGTCTTTACTGTCGTCTTGTCCTCCTGAGGAAACTGTTAAAGTGATGGACTGCCAGAGAGTCAACGGCAGGATTCGAAGCCCGTGCCTTTGGGTTGATCCTTTCCATGGTTTGAACTTGCTTGGGTGAGAATTGTTGTGAATTTGTATGTGAATTTATGTAGCGCCGTTTTCGACGTAAAACATTTAGCTTTGCAGCGCCGTAGTTGATTCCCTGAGGGCACATGACGTTTTGATGATGGTGTAATTATCTCCAGTGTCGCAGGGCATAAGAAATGACCTATAACCCCTTTTCATTTATTGGGTCGGTTTTATTAAGATTTTTTGAAAGACAATGATTTGAGAGACGAAGGCTTTTATGGTAAAAGTTTCGAGATTCGATATAAATATTTCGGTGAGATAAATTAAAAATTTAAAAATCAAATTTACAAAATAAAATAATATCCTGTAAAAATGTAAAGAATGAAATTCAGAATGTAAAGATTGTGCCCATGCAAAACTGGCATTGATATGCATTAACATCCGCAGGATATAAAGTCATTTAAATCAGGGAATTAAATTCTTTTTATTACATTTCTTTTCAAAAAGTCATTTTTAATTCTAGACAAAAATTTCCAAAAGCATAGAATATAAATATTTTTACATATCCATGACAAACATTCATAAAAAATTTATGTGCAAAATTCTGAGAAAGTTTTAAGCAGAATTTTATCCTTTTTTTTTTAAATCTAAAGAGAACTTTTTAAATAAATGTTTTTGTCGACAAAATTAGCACAAAATAATTTGTGAATGAGCAAAAAGAAATTAATTTTTAGGTTCATCTTCGTTCATCCAAGCGATGAAATGCATTTAAAATATTTTTTTGGAATGAATATTTGGCGGTGAAAGCAACAGTCGTTACGTGTCGTGTTCGCAACCCAGCTCGCACTGCCAGGGAGCGCTATATAAATGATGGATCGTTTAAGAAGCAGTGATATTCCCGTAACTGAAACTAAGACTAGAAACTGGAATGATTGTAATAAAACTGATTTAGAAATGATTCAAAACGCTTAAACTGTATAAAAATAGAAATAGCTAAATAGCTAAAAAAAAAACAAACTTGATAGAAACTTGAAAGATTTTATTTCTTTAATTTCCAATAATACAACAACCCTTCCATTTCCGATTGCATTTGCTCTCACGAAATCAACTCTTCGGCACACACACACAAACACACAAACACACAGGAGACTGAATCCATCTGCGAACTTCCGGTCACGTGACGAAGGTGAAGCACCACCTGGAATGTGATCCGTGCATCCACCCTTCCGTGAATGAGAACGGACATTAACGTTGGCGGGAAAAGTTTCAGATGTCAACGAAATGGCATACTTTTGCATTCGTTTGTCTGTCGTTTTCAGCAGGGCCATTTTGGAGGAGGGTGTAAGTATCCAGAGACCCGGCAATTACCGAATTGACATAGCATAATGACCTGCGTTTTCTGTTCCCATGTTCCCAAAAATATAGTGTTGTTATTGTTGATGTTTGTGATGTTTGTAGATGAGTGTATGTGTGAAGTGGTTGTCGGTGTGATTGTTTGCCTCGGTATTTGTGTTGGTCCCTTTGCGTTGTGTGTGTATGCTGGGCGTGCAGGTTGGCCGAATGGGTTACGTGCCTTATTATTGTTATCATTGAGATTATTATTACCATAATGGCAACAGTCGTTACGTGTCGTGTTCGCGACCCAGCTTGCACAGCCACAAAGCTCCCCTTGGATGGGGTAATATGCCACCTTCCCGGTGACCTGGCTAAGCAGGCCATCAGCAGAGGCACCAAGGACTTCACCAAGTACACCAGGCTCCAAGTGATCAGTCTGACCGATCGGAGTAGTGTAGTTGGAGGAAGAGGAAATGCAAAGGTTATGTTGAACGCCCCTGACGCCTACGCTTATAGTTTATAGAAATAAGTGTATTATTATTATTATTATTATTATTATTATTAATGTTATTATTATTATTATTATCATATTAAATGTGTGTTCTGTTGTTTCCCAGATCACCTGCCTCATAATTTTTTATGCTTGTTTTATGCCGGGAAGCATTACGACATTTTAAATGCTCTTCCGGTGGTGTCCGTTTTAGAAAAATATTTTTGCTGGCAATATAAAAGCATGCCAAAAGAAAGGATTAAAGTTTAGATATTTTAGACATCTATTAAGCAGAAAATAAGATAAAAGAATTTAATAATGTTATATAATGTTATTGTTACTATTACTGTTATTGTTAATCGTTAACTTATATTCCTAGAATCTCAAAAGTAAACATTCTCAGGGTTCCGTCAATTGTCAACTCATGACTTAAAAATTATAAGTTAAAACCTTTTTGTTTATTTTTTTAAATTTTCATCTGATTCACAAATATTTATTTTTCGAATAATTTATTCCACAATCTTTAACTTTTCTTGTTCAGCTTCCCCAAATAAAGTGCCAAAAAATAATAATAAATTGAAAAGCCACGTCTCCTGAAGTTGTTAAAGTATTCCAAGTACTGGATTTCTCAATGGCTTCCCTTCTAAACTAAACTATTTATGACTGGAATATTTTTAATACTTTTCCAGATTTATTATTTTCTTTTATCGCAGTCGCGAAAAAAAAATTTAAAAATTCATTCCCATCCTTTTGAAAGTCGATGGAAAGCAATAAAGAATAAATAAAAAAACAGAAAACAAAACAAATTCCATCTTTTATTCCAGACGACAAACGCTGAACAGATCGAGCTTCCTGAATTATTGTGATTATTTTCAGTGAAAAACATCTTTATTTTTCTTTTTTTATTCTTTATTTTTATCTTTTTTGGTCTTTTCTCTCAACACTGATCCAATACTCTCTCCTCCAATGAAAGTCTGACATTGACCCAGAGGTTCAGAGATCAATAACCAGATAACTGCCATCAACAAAAACCCTGTAAATACTGGATGGGTAGCGGATGACTGGGATCGAGTTTCGTTTAATTTAACGGTTGAAGCTGATTGGCTAGTTTTTTTTTTTTTTAAGAACTTAGATTTAGGATTTACTTTTTTTGGGAATTTAATCAATAGCTTAGTTCATTCAGAGAAGCTGAAGCCGAATAGGTTATGTTAATTATTAAGTTTGAAGTTAAGGTTGGAGATAGGATCACATCCTCATTACGGATAATTAAGGATGGAGTTAGAATGACTATTAAATCTAGGGTTAAAATTAGGAATAATATAAGAGTTAGGGCTACGTTGGGATTATGTGTAAGATTTTGGTTATGGTTAAGGTTATAATAGTATTAATGTTATTATTAATATTGATGAAAATAATAAAAATAATAATAACAATAATATTATTATTATAGATATCTATTAAATTATTATTACATAATATATATATATATATATATATATATATAATAATATTATTAATAATATAATATTGTAATATTAATATATAATAATGATAATGATAATAATAATAATAATAATAATAATAATAATTACAGTCAGTGCCTGAGCAGTGCCAAAGAAGCCTTTGACTGTAAAAACCTTAAGCCCATCAATCTTGTGCATCGATGAAAAGGGCATCTTCAGTGACGTGGGAGAATATTTTAATCCAATTTTCTTCTCAAATTTTTAACGTTGCGAAGGGAGCAGAAACGTATAGAAGAGAAAATAAGTTTTTTAATTCCAAATTTTTGTCATTATCGTTTTTATTTAGTGGCATTTGATTTGATTAACATTTGATAATTTATTTAAATGATATTCAAGTATTAATTTATTTTAATGATATTCAAATTAATACTTGAGGAAAACTGACGGACAAGAATTAATATGTTATTATAGTAAATTAATTACAAATTACTATTGCATGGAATATTAAACTTTAAACATAAGCCATAAACATTGACAAATAACAATGCTTAATGAAACCAGCATTTATTAACCTAACCCTATTCTTAACCCCAACTTTAACCCCAATCCTAACCTTAACCTTAATCCTAGACACGATCCTAGAAATATTATTGCAATTACAATCATTCGAACCTTCATTGACATCATTCCTATTTCCAGCCTCGAGTAGCATGACGCTGGGTACAAAAGAGACTTTTTTAGCTTTCGTCTTCTGAATTGCCGGTTCAATGGTTTGTAGTTTGTTGGAAAAGTAATCATCTTCTTGATTCTGTTGCTGTTGTTGTTGCAGTAGCTCCTTTTCTCTCTTCTGCTCCAGTTGGGCGTACTTGCGCAGTTGTTGAGAACGTCGCTTCTTAGCCAGCCTCATACGCTCTGAGGTAGACATTCTCTCCAACAAGGGCAGCTCGTTTACCAGTTCCGCGTGAGTGGCCATGGCGAGATGGATGCTGCTGAGATATTGGTAAGTTCAGGTTATATCGGAGGGGGGATGAAGATGAAGACGAGGAGATTCGGGGGAGGTCAACCGAGACGATGGGCGATTTTATAGACGTCTCTCTCAGAAGGTTTTATTCTGAAATAAGCCGTAAAAAATGTTCAATTTCAGAGAATTTATCGACTCAATTTGAACATCCTTCATGGTAGAGGAGATCTTAATCGATGTGGGTCTTTGCCTTAATTAAGATTTCAACTGAAGAAATTGGAGGCTACCTCGAGCATGAACGAGGCCTTAGACGTCTGCTTGTTGATCGCGCCATTAATTTTTTCTCCTGTGCCGGCTGGTTAGTTATTAAGGAATGGAGGGATGGAGAAAATGGCTCGAAGATCAAATGAATGGGTTTTCTGTGATGTTTTTCTTACTGGAGAAAATGCCTTTTCGCGGGCATACAATTGATTTCATGTGATTAATTATGAACGTGGAATGTCAAGTGCCTTTGTGGAATTTATTTGCTGAATTATTTATTGAGTTTCAACAAATGCATTTATTTGCTGAATTATTTATTGAGTTTCAACAAATGCATTTATTTGCTGAATTATTTATTGAGTTTCAACAAGTGCACTTCAAATAAAAAATCGAAATGAGAAATTAAGAATCTGGACACCGAGAAAACTGTATTAGTTGCTGTGCATGAGTATTCTAAACTAGAGAATGCACGATGCTTTTGAATAATTAAATTTTCTTAATTAAACTAGAAAAATTGTAAATAAAACTAAAATTATTTTGTAAAATATTCTAAACTTGTCTTCAACAAATTATAAAATATTAAATAATTTCTTTCATTTGTTACTGCCTCATCATTTAAAACTTAATATTATTTAAAACCGTAAGTACATTAACATAATTTAAATTATCAAATAGAATTGCGATAATGAATAACGTTAAATATATTATTATTATTATTATTATTATTTTTCATTAAAAAAAGTTATACTCACCAAACTTTTCGAACGAATCTTCAAAACACTGAGGAAACTAAATCATCTTCACCAACTGTTTTAGCTCAAAACAGAATTCATCAAGAATTCCCTTACTGCGTATTACTTATCAGATATTCGAAAAGTCAAATGTAAACCTTTCGATTTTGAGATGCATTAAACCATTTCTAACCTAATTGCAAAACCATCATCATTGCATCACCATTTATTTCTACCTAAGCTTTCTTCCTAATTCTCAATACAATTCTCACTTGTACTGACAACCTGCTTGAAAGACAAGACAAACAAAGCTCAAGTCAAGTACGCCATGCGAAGCCAACACCGTCTCTAATCCAATTCTAGCCGGGCATGTGATGCTTCCCAATGCATTTGTATCCAATTGAGCGCAAGTAATTGGCGCTTAGCAGTCGATAGCATCTTTCAGAAGAAGAAGAAGAAGAAGAAGAAGAAACGTTAATCGAGGATTGGAATATCTGGAATGTCTTTTAAGGTTGATAAAGTTTCAATCGTCCATCTGTCTACATAATGACACGCTAGACCATTCACCAATTCACTCATCCATTCACCAACTCACTCATCCATTCACCTATTCACTCATCCATTCACCAACTCATTCATCCATTCACCTATTCACTCATCCATTCACCAACTCATTCATCCATTCACCTATTCACTCATCCATTCACCAACTCATTCATCCATTCACCTATTCACTCATCCATTCACCAATTCATTCATCCATTCACCTATTCACTCATCCATTCACCAACTCATCCATCCGTTCAGCCACTGTCTTTTCAAAGCAGACTTCTTATTATCCACATTATTATCTTATTATAGATCGATCATGCAGAACGATTTGACTAATCGATAGGTTATGTTACCATCACCTGATATTTATAAATTTCAACAAGATAGAAATATTTCTATTAGGAATTATAACTTAAAAGAAAAAATTACTATCAATTTGTATCAATGTAAATCTGACTTATAAAATTTCTTTTGCAGTACTGTAGATACCGAGTCTCCATACTTAATTAGTACTAAACCATATTCCAGGAGGTGTAGTCCTAGCGAATTAAAATTTTCAAGATAAAAATTATTGCGGACTTAAAGAGACTATGCTAAGTGAATTTAGACCCCGTTTGTAGTCCATACGATTCCAAGACACAGATTGCTTTTGAATCGTCATCACTAATAATAGCCTTAATGTTCAATGTCACCGAAGGATTAAAGATGAAATAAATAAATAAATAAATAACAAAATACAAATTAATTAAAGAATAAAATTCTAGATGGTTTATTTTAGTTTAACTTTACAATGAATATGTCTGCATTTTTACGATGCAAAATATAAATACTGGATTCTCAGCGCCATCTAGGGATTCATTTGCACATATTCACATTACTATTTCATTGAAATTTATATTTTTATTAATGAAAATATTTATTTGTATATCATTTTTTATATTGTCAAATTTTATTTTATTTTTTATTTTAACTTGTTAATATTTTATATTCATAGATTTACAATAAACAAGTCATTTAAGGTTTAAATTTTTAAGTTAAAATTAAGAAATTACTATCATTCATCTGTATTTTTTATTGTTTTTCAAAAACGTGCTGAATAATTTCGTATAATTCATTCATTCACTCACTCACTCACTCACTCACTCACTCACTCACTCACTCATTCAATAATTTATTTATTCATTCATTGAATCACCATTCATTCATTCATTCATTCATTCATTCATTCATTCATTCATTCATTCATTAAGAGACACACCCAGTCAAAACTCAGACATTTAAAGATGATTCAGAAATTCAGATCTAAAAGTGAATCTCCAATGAAATCTGCCTGTTAAAAAATAAACCATTCTTTTGGCGCCATTCTACGTCCCAGCGAGTCATGTCAGAGTTTCAATGTCTGAATTGGGTCTCAAACAGGGGCAATTTGATTTTTTTAATGTTGTCGAGATTTTGAATTTTAAACTTTTATTTATCAGTTATAGGATTTTAATTAACCACATCTCAACGTTCGATAGCAATGACAATACCAATAATTTTATGAGACATATATGTAATCATTAATTATTTGTCCGTCCATTGTTTTGGGTATCACCAAATACGGCAATCATTTAATATTAATAATAATAATAATCATTTGCGACTATTTTAAGTCAATATCTGTGAATTGTTACAATTTAATGAAATACTTCAGCACAACACTCTAATGGTATGTCCTACTAAGACGTTGTTATGTAATCGACCTCGATTGGTAATAAATTATTAAGCATCGTGTGTGTGTGTGTGTGTGTGTGTGTGTGTGTGTGGTGTGTGTGTGTGTGTGTGTGTGTGTGTGTGTGTGTGTGTGTGTGTGTGTGTGTGTGTGTGTGTGTGTGTGTGTGTGTGTGTGGTGTGTGTGTGTGTTGTGTGTGTGTGTGTGTGTGAAACTACTTGAAATTTCTTCAATGAGAAATTTATTAAGAACTTCAATAAGAACAACTTATTGTTTATAATAACATTTATTGTTTATAATAACATTTATTGTTTATAATAACCGTCATTGATACTGTTATATCCGAGCCATAATCTATTAAGTTTTTATTGCAACAATTAAATTTATATTTCATCATTTTATGGTTTCATTTTGCAACTTTTTCATACACGATGTCCCTATGATGAAGTCCAACAGTTAGTTCCAACAAACAATATCAGAATCCAACACAGTCTTCAAAAGTTCTCGATACTCGAATCCTCATCTTGATTATTCAGTTCTATTAACTGAATACTTGCTCAAATAAACTTACTCTAAAACTTTCCAGTTTGCGGACCACCGGGTTATTTCAATACTGATGTTTTGATAATTAAGAAGTGATAATAAGATTATTATTTTGTATCTTTCTCATACACGATTGTTATCATTAACAATAATAATAACATAAAAATTGACATTTATTTATAACTTAAGGACAAGATGTCAAATCCGTCCGATTAATCTGATTAACTATAAAAAAAAAATTCAAATCTGATTAATTGTGATTAAAAAAAAATTCAAATCTGATTAATTGTGATTAAAAAAAATTCAAATCTGATTAAGAAAAAAAAAACTTAATTAAAACTTAAAACAACCTCAGAACTCATAGTTCCATCCATTTGACGTCAAGCGAGCGTCCGGTGCATTTTTGACACAAGACCAACCAAAAGTCAACGAGTAAAACTAATCGCTGACAAATGGACCTGTCGCGCGGTAGACCAAACTGATCACGTGCATATCACGTGCACATCACGTGCACATCACATCCAAGCAAACAGGCGCACAGACGAATACGGAGTAACAATCGGCGAGCGTTTTCTGCTCGTATATATTTCAATGAACAGCCAAGCGATAGTCTATCTGTTCAGTTTTTTGTTTTAAGGGAGTTAGAGAGATAGAGAGTGAGTGAGAGAGAGAGTTCGGCGCTTTTTTCAGTTAATTGTAAAATTAGTTCGTCCAGTTTCAGTTCATTATTCAGTTTATAAACACTCTCGGATGAGTTATTAAGTTCAGTTGAAGTTTCGATGACGTTCGGTTTTTGCATTTTCCAGTTTAAAATTTTTTTCTCTTTCATTTCTTACCCTTTTTCGACTTCACGATAACTCGACTCTGCC
>JAJTWR010000473.1:637500-687500 GCA_021613335.1 Whitmania pigra
AGGTTGCTATGACGATGGAAGTCATCGGAACCCTTTATTATGATTGGTTGGTCCAGGTTAGCTGTTTATCGGTGTCAAAATAATTCTTCCGGGAGTGATTAAAACCCACTGTAAATAAATCTATTTTTTCTAAAAATTGCTTGGCAGGCTGGCTTGCTTTCCTGCCTACGGAGGCACTCGTAATGTGCCGTGTTCGAAACCCAGCACTTCCACAAGCAACCTTGGAAAGAAGCGCTATATAAATGGTTAACAAGAAGCACATCTGCCTTGTAACATAAAATGTGCTAAATGGGCTGGAAGAACATCATTATCATCATCATCATCATTATCTTATTAAATTTGTTTCCTGGTATTCATTATAGCCGTCATCGAGTAAATATATATAACATTTTAAACAAACTAAAAATTGGCATTTTCTTAAAAGAGGAGCGAATGAGTGAGTATGAGTGAGTGAGTGAGTGAGTGAGTGAGTGAGTGAGTGAGTGAGTGAGTGAGTGAGTGAGTGAGTGAGTGAGTGAGTGAGTGAGTGAGTGAGTGAGTGAGTGAGTGAGTGAGTGATGTGAGTGAGTGAGTGAGTGAGTGAGTGAGTGAGTGAGTGAGTGAGTGAGTGAGTGAGTGAGTGAGTGAGTGAGTGAGTGAGTGAGTGGTGAGTGAGTGAGTGAGTGAGTGAGTGAGTGAGTGAGTGAGTGAGTGAGTGAGTGAGTGAGTGAGTGAGTGAGTGAGTGAGGTGAGTGAGTGAGTGAGTGAGTGAGTGAGTGAGTGAGTGAGTGAGTGAGTGAGTGAGTGAGTGAGTGAGTGAGTGAGTGAGTGAGTGAGTGAGTGAGTGAGTGAGTGAGTGAGTGAGTGAGTGAGTGAGTGAGTGAGTGAGTGAGTGAGTGAGTGAGTGAGTGAGTGAGTGAGTGAGTGAGTGAGTGAGTGAGTGAGTGAGTGAGTGAGTGAGTGAGTGAGTGAGTGAGTGAGTGAGTGAGTGAGTGAGTGAGTGAGTGAGTGAGTGAGTGAGTGAGTGAGTTAAAAGTTCGTCTTTTTTTATCCCAAGTCGGGCTCCAGATCTACGGTATCCTTATATCATCAAGTCATGTCGGTAAATTTCCATCGTAGCTTGGAACAAAAACAATACAATAACAATTTAAAGAAATAAAATAAAATATTTTAATAAGGAGTGCATTCTTTAGCCGGCACTTTTTACCTATGTTGCACTCCATCGTAAATTATTCATTCCTCACTCTTTCTGCCCATACTTCAACACGTTGCACTCCTCTGCACTCATAGTCCACCGTCAATCACCCATCATCATCATCAACTTTTCAATCCCTCTTTCATATTGCGTCCTTCCAAATTCCCACTGCGTCTGTTTCCTTCTTTGTCTAAACGTTTCTCTGCTTGTACCGCTCCGTGTCCTGGTGGTATTTCTTTTAGCATGCCGACGGTAAAAAAAATCATCTTTAATTTTAAATTAGGCGTTAGGATGTGAATTTTTTCTGATAAATGTAAAGATTATAAATCTGATCTAATTGGGCTTTTAATTGTGCTTAATTAGGCTTGCTTTCCCAGTCGAAATTATGGCCGTGTCTGCACGTGCCGCTGTTTATCGGTTGTGCATGGTTAATGTCGTTGATATTATAAAAATAATAATTAATTAATAAATTGTATTAATTATGAATAGGTTATATTATTATTATTATTATATTATTATTATTATTATTATTATTATTATTATTATTAGTATTATTATTATTATTATTATTATTATTATTATTATTATTATTATTATTATTATTATGATTATTATTATTATTATTATTATTATTATTATTATTATTATTTATTATTATTATTATTATCATCATCATCATCATCATCATCATCACTCAAACTGGTCTTCAACAAGTTGTTCAATGGCAACAATTTGTAGCAATTTACAATAAAAAAAAGTCATTTCATTCCAATGAATTTCTCGAATCATCCATCCGTGACATTTTCCATCAAAAAGCAGAACTTGACAAATGTTGGAGCTCATACTGCCATCTGGAATTTGCTCCAATCTCGCTATGCATCTCATTGGTAATACCGATGATGGATGTATTCAGATCAAAAAAAATCAATGAATTTATTAATCAATCATTTAAATAATCAATCAATATATTAATCAATCATTTAAATAATCAATCAGTTTATTAATCAATCATTTAAGTATTCAATCAATTAAATAATCAATCAATCAATCAATTAAGGTGGTTACAGATAAAAAGATTATTATACGACTACATATTAATATATGGCCGGCCAAATTATTATCATCATCATTACTATTAATTTATTAATGTATATTAATCTAATAATAATAAATAATATTTTATTAATCATAACAACCACGATAATATACAACTACAATAAATATCAATTAATAATAAATTATTTTCCGTCAGAAAAAAAAAAAACAAAACAATCACCCACGTTCGTCGAACAACCACAACAACATGGAAGGTGAAAACATGGAACAGTTGATCTCCTTTAAGCTTTTAGATGCTCTCAATCACTCCGGCTGAGTTTGTAAACAACTGTCGTCAATACTGACATCTCGAAGACAAAAGATGCTCCTACTAATGAGATTGTACTTAAAAAAAAAACATGTTCAATGTACTTTGACTATTTGCCAATTTGAGTACGAATTAGCTTTGGATTCTGAGACTTCCCAGAGGGCAAGCCCCATTGCCCCTACCCCGCTAGGAGAACATCCTTGCTTTCTCTTAAGGAGTTGAATTTAATAAATATTTAAATTTCTTCAGTGTATTATTGAAATTAAATGTAATATTATAATACCTCTTACGAATGGATGGATAAATGAATTGGAAGTAGGTAGAGCTGGGAAGATCATCATCAATCATTTAAAGGATAACAATAACGCACTCTCGGCGATAATGCTATACGTTCCAGTAGTACTGACAATATTTATTCAAAATTGATAAGCCAAAGATACGCCTTTTGCACTGAATGAAGAGTTTTATGGGACTCCATTTATCTTTGGAACACAACACGACTTCGATCCTTACGATCTCAAAAAACAAATAATTTTTGTTAATAATTAAAATGTCTAAGATGTATTAGTATTATTATTATTATTAATTATTATTACATTTTTAGCTATTATTCCAGATTTTTTTTTGGCTGTTGTAACATTGTTTTATTATTATTGTGTTATTATTATCTTGTCCTCACAAACACGACAACAAGTACTGCTGCTATTAATACAACTGTTGTTGTTGTTGCTGCTGTTGTTGTGGTTAATTGTTGCTGTTGTTGTTGATTGTTGCTGTTGTTGTGGTTGATTGTTGCTGTTGTCGTTGTCTTCAAAGCCGTCACAACAAGACGACTTGAAGTGAGACAAGGACTTACCTGGAAATTAAGAACAATAGCCTGTGTTTCAGTTAGCAGGCCACCTCTGAGATGATACATGTTTTGCATATGTTGTGTCTCGACTGTATGAAATGTTGACGTTCTGAGGTTTGTATATATGTTTATTATTGTTATTATTATTATTGTTATGATTATTGTTGTGTTAAACTTTTTGTACACATGTGTTTTATACATATGTTTGTATCTGTTCATATTATTGTATTCAACTTTAAGCAGCAATTTATTTATTAATGATATAAAATCGTTTTTAATATTATTTACGGAACAAAAAAACATTCTGAAATACTGTTGTTTACAATTTATGACTGCTGACTTAATAAAAAGGCATGCTGATATTTTTGGCAATCCAGGTGTAACTCTCCCTGGACTTACCTGGATTAGTCGGTGATGCATGAAATTAGACCAGAACAATGTCGTTGTTCGAGCGAAAGGAAAGAAAAAAACGTCAAAATTCCGACGTCATTGTGACGTCAACTTTTGAGTTCAACCTGGGGTTAATTAAGGTCAGCCCTTGTCTCGCAATGAGTAATGACTTTTAAAAAAATCAATAACAACAACAACAACAACAATAATAATAATAATAATAATAATAATAATAATAATAATAATAATAATAATAATAATAATAATAACAACAATAATATATTAATCATCAAAGCCTTGCCGTACAAAGTTACCACCCAGCCAGTTCTATTCGTAAATTACTCTAAGTACTGTTCCAGACGATTTACGTTCCATGTTTTTGCCCAATTGTTTGTTTTATTTGTATTACTTTGTGTCATTACGTACGAGTACCTCTGCTTGTATTGCTGTCTCTCGGTGTCTAGAAATGTCAGCTTGTAGACTCGCTTAAACGCATTGCGATTTTTATCTGTTTTCCCTCGATTCCGTCTTTCATCTGGATATTCCAATAAGCCGGGAAAATGCGTGAAATGCAGACGAACGAGTCCTTGGCGGGAGTAACACCTTGCCATCTTTCGACGGGTCTTTTTACCTGTCAGGTTTTGTGTAAGATGACGTAATACAAAAATCTTAACAATCGATTTTTTTTTTAAATTAAGTTTAAAAAATAAGTCCAATTTGTGTCATCGACCTGAAATCAAAATATCTTTCATGTTTTTCAACTAATAGAACCATGAGAACGTCGTAAATCATTGGATGACTTTGAGTAATACTAATAATGAAAATTACAATGGTAATCATATTAATACTTAATATTAATAGTAATACTAATATTAATACTAATTGATTAAATATGATGACACTTTCGCTATTTAAGTTACTTTTTATTATTTTAGGTATTATCGTAATTATGTGATCAAATTATTATTATTATTATTATTATTATTATTATTATTATTATTATTATTATTATTATTATTATCAACATCACAAAATAATAATAATAAGAATATATAATATAAATTAAATGTTTATCAATTTTTTTTGATCTCTTAAAAACTACCAAAATAACAGAAGCCATAACTCACTCCACTTAAAAATCGTAATGCACTCTCAGTCATTAAAAGCAAATTGGTTGCCACCCTATTACAAGGGGGTCATGTCCACGGGAGACCCAATAATCCATGGTCAGTCCCTGAGTAATTGCTCCTGCATTAGGCCGTGCTCTCTATATTTTTTAGATTTTTTTAAGGAACGTATTAAAGACATGTACGCTAATGATAATTAACTTATTAATACTTAACATTAATACTTATTAATACTTAACATTAATACTTATTAATACTTAACATTAATACTTATTAATACTTAACATTAATACTTATTAATACTTAACATTAATACTTAATAATAGTTATCATTAATAAATAATAATTCTACATATTAAAGCTTAGTAATTTTATTACTTAACATCTGTGGAATTGCGGATCTGATACTGATTTCGCTTCTGTGTTTAGCAATGAAGTCTTAAAAATGTGAAATATTTCCTGTTTGTTTCTTTTCCTGGAAATGAAACATAAGCGTGAATTGAAGCGATCTTAATTGAAATTGTTACGTAATTTGGAAATCAAAGTAATCAATTGTTCTTAATTTTTATTAACTTTTAAATTTAAAAATAATTTTTTTTCAATCCAGATAATTTTATGAATCGTCGTTATGAAAATGAACTGACGTCGCAATTTGTCTCGCATTCAGAATCAGCAAATAAAAAATAAAATAAGAAAAATTTACCGACAACATATAAATATAACATACGTAATAAATACAAAATAATAAGTGTAAAAATAAAAAATAATTAACAATATAAAATTTAAAAAATATAAGTGTGAAAAAATAAAACAATAAAATAATTTAAAATATAATAACATAAGTAATAAAATGCAAAGGGCATCCACAAACTGCAAACACGACTGAAGTGCCAATTGACACAATTTTGGAAATTCAACTCTTCACTCGAGTGTTAAAGGTGATGGAAAAACGTAATCACTTGTTGCAAGCGTCGATGCATTTCCATCTCATCTAAAAATAGATTGTTCTCCGCCCACTCCATCCATCCTTCCATCCATCCATCCATTCATCCATCCATCAATCCATCCATCCATCAATCCATCCATCAATCAATCCATCCATCCATCCATCCATCCACCCATCCATCCATCCATCCATCCATCCACCCATCCATCCATCCATCCATCAATCAATCAATCCATCCATCAATCCATCCATCCATCCATCCGTCTGCCCACCACCCATTCACTCCTTTCGAATTTATTCCTTCATGAGCCTACTCATCACTGCATTCCATGTGCAATTAGTTACAGCATTAAATAACCGATTGTTACAAGAAGCTATTCCTTATTCGGTTCGTTATTATTCTCGATTTTGACCGGTGACCAAATTTAGAAAATTTACTATTTGATGGTCTATTTATTTATTTATTTAACTTACTGTTGTTGTCATCTTATTATTACTAATGTTACCATTGTTATACTATTATTATTATTATTATTATTATTATTACTATTATTATTACTATTATTGTTATAATATTATGGTTATTACTATTATTAATTTAGTTGTTTTTACTTTCTGTCATGCAAATGAAGTAAACAATAGAACTAAATTCCTAACTTTGGCATAACACTTTCAAGTTGAATCAACAACAATATTTATTATATTAATTATATTATTACTATAGTAACGATAACAATATTTAATATTTAATATAACAATTATATTAATACAATAACGATAACAATACTTAATAATTATTTTAATAATAATATTAATTTAATAACGATAATAATATTATTAATTGTAATAAAGATAAAACAACAACAGCAACAACGAGATTGGAATATAATTTTAAGATGTTATGACGACTGAAGCTCACACAAACCTTCTTAAATCATGCAAAATCACCATCAACTCCTTGCAATATATTATCCATTATATATTACATATATTATCAGTTATAGTTATCAGTACAAACTGGTTCGATGAAGTGTAAGCATATTTATAATCCTTACAGGAAAATATTATTATTTATTGTGACATCATCACCTGTGATACTCTGCTGACGATGATTGGTGATGAAGATAGAGAAATTTGAGGCCGTCGAAGAGATATCACTTTTAAGTTGTTGTTGATGACGATGGTGCTGTTGATGTTGTTTTTGTTTTTGTTGTTGATGATGATGTTGCTGTAGGTGTTGTCGTTGTTATTGTTTATGATGCTGTTGTAGAAAAGAGCCAAAACTTCTTTTAGCAGACTTCAAAATAATTTGGCAAACTGGCTTGCCATTTGCATCCTTTTCGCTCGATGGCTGTCGACGTATGTATGCAAGGCGTCTGGGAAAGTGGCGGGCAAAAGCCAACTCAAAGGGAGAAGATTTTGTCATTTCTGAAGTTCGGATGAGCTAAGGTCAGCATCAGGGTAATGCTAGAGATAATGTTAAGGGTAAGGTTAAGCATACGTTTAGGGATAGTTTTAGGAATAGGTTTAGGTTTAGAAGTAAGGTTGGGGTTAGGGTTAGGATTAGGGTTAAGGTTAGGGTTAGGATTAGGGTTAGGTAACAATGGTCCTCGCCTCTGAGTGGTCTTGTGACGGTCACTTAACGAACAATCGTTTGCAGGTTAGTCGTGGAGTATCCTTCAAAATCGGAAGAAATGAGGAATGATGCTTGCTCGGCAGTACGCTCTCGAAAGATTGGACAGGAATTATATTTTAAATTTCTCCTCTTCCGTGTTTTTAGCCTCTTTGCCGGAGGAACAGCTGTTGGTACATTGGTTAACGGCGCCTATTCTGTTCTACGATGTCTTGGGAATTACATTAACTCAAGTGTTTTTGTACGATTGTCCTTGAACTTTTTTTTAGAGCATTGTTACAAACATTGCGAGGCGTTTGTGTGCTGTTTTTTATCGTTGCTGCTGTTATTATTATTATCATTTTTTTGTTGTGGTTGTTGCTATTGTTGTTGTTGCTAGTGGTGGTGGTGGTGATGTGGTTATTACGTCATTTTGATCAGCAATTACATCGTTTGGGTTTTAAACTTCTTTAAGGTTAAGAAAAACCGGTGGTGAATGCAGTGATGGTGATGACGATGATGATGATGATGATGATGATGATGATGATGATGATGATGATGATGATGATGATGATGATGATGATGATGATGATGATGATGATGATGATGATGATGATGACGATGACGATGACGATGACGATGACGATGATGATGATGATGATGATGATGATGATGATGATGGTGATGGTGATGGTGATGGTATTGGTGATGGTGATGGTGATGGTGATGGTAATGGTGATGGTGATGGTGATGATGATGACGATGACGGTGACGATGATGATGATGATGATGATGATGATGATGATGATGGTGATGGTGATGGTATTGGTGATGGTGATGGTGATGGTAATGGTGATGGTGATGGTGATGACGATGACGATGACGGTGACGGTGACGGTGACGATGACGATGACGATGACGACGACGACGACGATGATAATAATAACAATAATGACATTGGTTGCATTGTTATAATAATATTACTAGTAATGATATTAGTTTTGATATTAGTTGAGACAAACATGAATATTATTGCTGATCAGTTATTAAATCTCATGAAAAGTTTCCTACATTTTATTTCGATTTATCCAAAAACTGTTGTTTATTACAACAAAAAATAAACTAATAGTTGAGCGTTCATGATAACGATAGGGGTGGATAGCCTAATACACGATTGCCGCAGCAAGATTGTGATCAATTTCAAATATGCTTTCATTAAATCTTGTAATTGTTTTTTTGAAATTAAAATGTCCTGATGTGCATGCAATCTGTTGCAATCCTTCATGTTTAATCTTCTCTTAATGTTTTTATAACAAAAAATATTTTCCCATGTCGAAATAAAATCGAAATTTGAAAAAAAAAGTGATTTAAAATATAATGCCCGTAGAAAAATATCAGCCAAAACATCTCTGATAAAAACTGAAAGCCCACATGAAACAGTCGAAATGCGGGCAGCTTGAATGTCTGCCGACTTTGATATGATATCTAAAATAGATATCTTGGGCATTGCTTAGTAATCTTAAAATCCGGCAAAAGTTCAACTCAACTAACTCAGATTCGCCTCAAAACATCCTCCATATAGTCCACATAGTTCTTGATCAGTTTCTGGATCCATTTTTTAGATTTGACCGGTATGCATTTATTGGTATAAAAAAAAACGTACTTCAATCATTTGGGATTTCAATCAATGAGAGAATCATTTGATTACTAAATTACGAAATTCTAGAGACTGCCTGAATAAAAAGGAATGTTTTTAAATAATTTTTGGGGAAACTAGAAAAGTTTTTTGTTCCATCCCCTATTGAATTAAATTGCTTACAACTCTATTGAATTAAACAAATTATCGAAATTATCCTCAGTTATAAAGTTGACTTTGATAAGAAACTTTTTCAAGCCCTCAAGCAAGGTTTTCGATCGAATGAACTTTGAATGAAATTATTTTATAAAGCCCTTACTGACTGATTTATGCTGCTTATCGGTACCAAAGTATGTTCATCGAAGCAAAGTTAAGCATACATGAGCATGCAAACAGCAATCCTTCTTCCTGCTTATGATTTATCAGCTACTTTTAAAATAAATGCGAACAAAGCCATATAATTTATTTGAATTAAGAGCATGTCTCTCAAAGTCTAGACTGATCTAACTTTTGTTGTTCGTTGGCAGGTCGTCTTACTAGTGCAACGGTCTTTCAGCTTTTCTCAGTGGTCTTCACTCAACCACACATCGATCATTACGAGCTCGGCACGTCTGGAATCCTTACATCTTTTTCCCGGGCCACTAGCCAGACCTTTAAAGTTGCCCGAATATTCATCAGCGGTCACAACCGATTCCATTTTAGAACCAGCAGATACCCAAAAGAAGTTGACAATACGTCGTGACATCCCTGATTTGGGATCGAATTCGCTAGAGGAGCAGGCTATAGTTTCGAGACAAAGAATGGAATCAGACTTTCTTAATAATTATTCAATAAATGTTCATGGTGTTCCCAAACCAGATTCAGTATTACACGCGGCAGTCGTTTCAAAGATGGCCAGTCAAGATCGCCCTTCCACACCTGATCTTGCCTCACCAACTACTCCATCGGCAAAAATAATCAGAAGAAAGAGACATCTCATTCGACCGAAAACGAAAAAGTCGACTCAAGCGTCTCGAGTCCGCCGAGATCCCGAAACAGTCAAACAACCGAAACCTCAGATTCCAAAGCATTGCAAGCCGATACCGAAAGATATCCTTTGGAAGCAAATAAACCCAGTTGACTCCTACAATGACTACCTCAAAAGACAAGCTTCAGGCGGCTCCACGACGACAACGGTCGATCCCAACTTCAGCAGCAAGAGAAGTCGCAGACGTCCCGGTTCGGACAAACAACATTCCAGTAAAGTTGCCAAGTCTCGTCACAAACGATCTACTCCCAAACCGAAGCTCTCGAGAGATAGAGACACGGCGGATGTCGGAGAAATGCCAGAGCGAAAGAAGATGAAGAACGCTCAGTCAAAGTCCTCGAAAAAGTATTCACAACAGTCGAAGACCCACGGGTTAATTGAAAGCGACGCCTATGTCGACGTCGACGCTCTTTCTACAACATTCGAAGAAGATGACGAGATGTCAACTTCGGGTATAGGAGACGACACCCGATGGCAGGATTCGAAGAGGCGAAGGTCGCACAAGAGATTGAAAGGTCGCGGGAGCGAGGATGTCGGAGCTATCGAAAGAAGTGGAAATTCAAGGTCAAAAAGAGAAACACCTGCACAAAAGAGGCACAGGAATCAGCACCGACACGATCCATCGTCGTTCAAGCCTCTGTGGCAATGTTCCTTGGAAAAGTACTGGCAGGAGATGCCGAACGGTACTTATCCGGCTTACATACTGACCGGTCGCTGCGTCAACAAGCGGTGCATGGACGGATTGTACAAGTGCATCCCTGTACGTTACGCAGTCAACGTGATGCGCCGTAACGAAGGCGTCTGCAACCCACTGCCGCTGATCTCAAGTTCACCAAACGCCACTACCTCGTTGGAAGAGTCATGGACAATGCGCCACTTCAAGGCGACCGTTGCCTGTGAGTGCTCGAAGCTCAAGAGGCCTGGATTCTCTCAGGTCTTCGCGAGACGCACTTCGTCTCAAACATCTACAGCCCACCGACATTTTGATGAAAGAGATCCTTTGACAGAAGACGAGGATCTTTAACTAGAACCTGTAGAGTTGAGTTTAAGAACCATGCCTGGAGAAAGAAAATTGAGTCCCGGTTGAAATCAACGGATTTGTATGCCATCGGCAGCTCACAGTTTCACAAAGCTGTCCCTTCTCGAAGACTCGAAGGACTACGGTTTAACTGAATCTCACTGACCCGGCAAAACATTACCTTACGTCTGTCAATAGAGTCGTCAGAAAGCAAAGTGAAGTTGAAAATTGTTTACGTTTCTTGTCAAAGGGTTTGACGTGTTTGCGGAGGCATTTCGTTAAAAAGGAAGACAGGGACTGATATCGCAGAGGACATCAATATGTTGACGATAAATAACAGAACGTCGAATGGCTGTCTATTTAGGGCGAAATGGCGGTTTTTAAAGGAAATATTTGATCCCATTGCATTTCGGTATTTAAATATCATTGTTTTTTTTCCGTTTGATTGTAATAATTCATCAGTTAAGACTTTCGTTGTTCAAATTGTTATTTGTTAGCTCATTTCTTTTATTCATCAACTAAATAAGGAGACAAAAAAAACCTCTCGAAATTACAAGCTTATTTGCTTCGCGCCTCAAGCACTAACGTATGGATGAGTCAAACGTTTAAGCATTATTGTATTACTTTAGTGACAGAAGTCCTTAAACTGTAACAAACTTTACTCCAATGTCTGAGTTGAATTTCATCACCTTCGATATCATGTGACCCTCATCAACAATTCTTTTTTCTTTTTTAATTTTTGGAAATTCTTTTCACACGCAAACGTCTTCAGATTTAAACTTTTAATTACACTAATACGAGATACGATAAACGTTTACGAAAAGATATTTTTTGCAAGCATTCTTGTCATTAAACTATGTTCCATAGAAAGCCGAGTTTCGCACCACGTGTAGAAGTTGTTGGTATTTTGGGTTTTTTTTGTTGTGTTTATTTGACCTTGTTATTTTGTTCGAAGACGGCATAAAGTGTCGGTTTTTACTGTAATTTAAGTTCTATTTGTTTTTACCATTGGTAGAAATTTAGAATTATGTGTTGTAAATTGTTGCCTGTCTTAGATCTTAGTTCAGTGTTCAGTAAGACTTCTTTTCCTACACAATATCCGACCTTTTCAATCGAGCCCGTCGAATTTTGTTAATTCATGTGGATCCTATACTCTGGATTTCATGTATTCATTCGGATAGACTCAAATTCCATCAGACGAAAAAATCTCAGACGATTCTCAAATGAATTTTTACTATCGGTTTTTTACGGCAATTCCTTTTCAAGTTAAATAGCATAGATGTTTTTGATGTTTTTTGATCTGTGGGCGAGATAGCTCCTAAAATCGTCAGGCTTCAGTCAAGATGGCACAAGACTACAGCCCTAGTTAACCCTCGATGTAATACTCCATGATGCTTTCCAACAAGAAATCTACTAATCATCGTTCATTCGTCTGCGACTAATCCAGAAGTTTCCGCTCTGAAATGTGCAAACTATCCTGTAATTAAAGTTCCTTTGCTTAATTTCTGTCTAGTCTTATACAGTATAGTTTATAACATAGAATGGTAACTTATTGCTTACCGCCGCTTCTGTCCTATTTATTTTAAAAATTGTCGACACCCACTGCCACAAAAAGTAGACGTGCTCACAGGCATTCGCAATATTTATTCCGTTTCTTGCTTAAATTAAATTGAAACTTATTTAATTTGCGTTATTTCTGCAAAATTGATGGAAATTTTATTTCTCGTGAATTTGTACACTAGATATATAAATATGTTCCATTCTGTCTTGATGTTTCTGTATAAATTGACCGCACACATTGGCAAATTGATATAAAACATTTGCTTCAACAACTTCTTAATTACATAAAAATCTTTAAAAATATCCAAGAGCTGACAGATCTACCTCTAGCTTTTCCCAGGGGCACACCCCAACTAGATCTGACATCCTCACTATTGCTTGTTTCTCACCAAAAGCCATGTGGTTAGCAAGAGTAGGGTTGCCAGCACTTTAAAAGAATTTTATTATTAGAATAGAGCGAGCACATCCAGGAGGCTAGCATATACCTAGGCTAGTCGACCCATCATTCATAAAGTTTTACAATCACAACTAAGCACAGCAACAGGCACCGGCAAACCAGTTCGCCCACAAGTTAATTTGGATATTCAACAGAACTCGGCGACACTACCGGCAGCGTATTGCTCGTTAATTCAAACTACGACCCAATTTCAAGGCTATCCCCGGTATTTCAAAGCATCAACCCAAATGATGGTCAGCAATAAAGCAGCCAAAGCATAAAATTGCAACACCTTCAAAGCAATTGCTTTCAAACTTTTATCACACATTTATCCCGACTGATGTCGACACAACACCTCTGTAATACTTAGACAAATCACATTCGTCTGCAATCACGTCCGAACAAACGATTTTATTCAACTATCAAATAAAAATCCTTCAAATCTGAAAAGCGTCAAGCAACTCCGAAGCTGACAAAGTCTACCACAAAGACTCTCCTGGCTTCAGGTCTCTGCCACCGTAGAGGGCGCTCTTGTTGTAGAAAGAGCGGTATCTCTCCTGGTTCATGTCGTCTATAAACTTTCCGATTTTGAACAACGTAAATGGGACTACCAACATCGTCAACTTGATCGGCCAGTCCTTGAGGATGGCGCCCATGCGAACGAAGGCCATCTGAACAAATGCAAAGCTGATGATTAAAAATTAAAATCATAATTTCCAACGTATTTGTATCACCACTCGGATAAAGAGGAATTTTGTTAAACATTCCTATAGTACCCCTTTTCAAAACAAGACATTTTTCATTAACTGATAAATTATGAAACACGAACCAGTGACAAGCCATACTCTAAAATCTGCAGCAGTAACAATTACTGCTTTCAGAAAAATACAAAATAATTCAATATTTATTCCAAAAGATTAAGATGACAGAAGCCAGAGTGCCATCACAACATGGAATCGTTCCTATTCAATGTTAATGAAATCACTAAGAACAGAAGAAATGCATTGTGTTTATTTTCAATGTTTACACATCAAACTTCAGACTACATCACCATGTATCCACCATGTCATTGAAAATTTTGTGTGTCGGTGCTCAAGAATTTTATATCAGATTTCTTGATAACCACATCCGATTATGTAATAATTTCGATTTGGCACTACATCGCATAGCCAACCGAGTCAAAAACTCAAATAAAAAATTAGGCTCTTTATAAGATTTATGGCTTAAAATAAAAACATTCTCCCTAAAGAAATCAGATCATTATCGTGGCTGCCAACGTTATCAACAGTCCAGGAGTTATCATTGAACAATTAATTGATGATTATGCAATTTGAGTCTTAGCGGAAGCAGCATTGCTTAATAATCTAAAATATTTGGAAAATTATGGAAGCTGAAGTGCAAGCTGAATTCGCTCTATGATACCAACCAACATAAACTATTACAAAATGCTAAATATATATCAGTTTTCAATACTTTTAATGCAAACCTTAGTTTGATGATTGGAGTTTCTTCGCTCTTTCAAGCTTGAATTCTCTCGTGTGAGACCAGTCTGCGTATATTGCCCAAAAAGCAAATGTAGGAAAGAGTACAGATATTAGATTCCTCCTAATTGTTTTGAAAACAGAAAATTTCATAGGTATTTGTTGGATGAACAATGACTGCATGTATCGAAATGTTTGTCAAAAACGGGAGACGACAACCAACAACATACCTTCTGGCAACCTTGAGAGAAGCCAAATAAAGATGGATGTTAAAATAATTTATTTATTTTGCTGAAATGAGATTTTCTATATTTTATAAATAAAATATTTGAAATGTTTATAAATTAATTAAATAAATTTTAAATAAATAAAAGTAAAATTTATTTTTAACTTGAAGTTAGTCTACTAAGTTGAACAAATATTTTTGTCAAGTGCTGTTAAATGTAAAAAAAAAAACAATTTAAGCAATATAGTAAAATACCAAAAATTTCACATTTATTTTAAATATGATTAACTTTTGTTAATATTCAATATCAAACCAAAGCAAATGTCACCACGTAACATAACATAACAATTATTTATAGTGGTTAAGAAGACCGGGATCCGTGTAATTACCACTCTTTTCCCTCCTAATAACCGAATTTACTTAAGTAAATGTTAACTTTATCTACTGTGTCCGCGTGGATGGTTTCCTTATCTAGTTTATTCCATAAGGAAACTACCCTTGCGCTGAAATAATTATTTTTTAAGTTTCCCGAAGCCTTCCTATATAATTTACAATCTTGCCCTCTAATAGAAGCACTTTTTGTGGCTTCGAAAAACTGTTCAGGCAAAAGGCCTTCCCTTCCTGATAAAATTTTGAATGCCTCGATGAGGTCCCCTCTATTTCTTCTCTTTACCAGAGTCGTTAATTTACATCTATCTAATCGTTCCTCGTAACTCAGCTTTCCAAAACCTTCTATCATCCTTGTTGCCCTTCTTTGTACTCTTTCCAACACTTCTAAATCCTTTCTCAAATGAGGGATCCACTCTTGCACACAGTACTCAAGATGTGGCCTTACTAATGCCTTATACAATCTCAGTATTACATCCTTGTTCCTACTCACTACTGTTCTCTTTATCATTCCAAGTACTCTGCTTTTTTTTTAGCAACTTCTACGCACTGTAGAGATGATTTTCCATTGTTCTGCATTATTACCCCAAGATGTCTTTCATGATTAGACTGCTTGAGAGTGCTTCCTCAAAATACATATTCAACTTTTGTGTTTCTGCATCCCATATGCATAATGGAACATTTATCTACGTTTAAAAGCATCTGCATATTTATTAAGCATTGTTTAATGGCTTGCTTCTGCTTTGGTGGTTTGAATTTTTGATGGTGCTACATTAGAGACTACAAATATTTTTTTAATCAGCGTTTTATTGATTGACGAATTCAATTTTCTTCTAGCGCTAAACTTTTACAAATCTACCCCAACTAACATTTAACTAATTTACATTTAATTTAACATTTAACAAGTTACTGATAGATATATTAAAAATTTTGTAAAAAAATTGTTAAAAGTCTAAAACTACCGAATTTGTATACGGGACACATCACTTAATGAAAATATTGTTACTATCAAAAATTGCGCTAACTTTAAAATGCAATTATTATCTTTTCTTAAAGTTTAAATGCAAATGTTTAAATTAATGCTAACGATGTTGCTAACAGAAATAAGCCAAAAATAGGTTTCTAAACGAAGTCAAGGAGTAATTATGCAAATCGAGGCAAATGACAATAAATAATAACGCGTAACAACGACTTAAACCTGTCACTGCCACAACAAAAAAAAATACAGCTATAAGAAACCGATTTATTAACGACGCAATAAAACTGTCTAGCAAATGTGAACAAGATCGTGGGTACCAGGAACGACGTCCCTTCTGCCATTCTTCCGACGTAGTTGCTCGTTCAAACGAATCTCAACTGGCCCTTGAGAGGCAATTTTACGACGCCTGAAGGAAACCGATAACAGATTCCAGATAAGAAAATCGAGAAAAGTGATAGGATTATTCTTTCACATCCGCTGTTCAAATTCAGATTGGCTGAAAAAGCAATACAAGAATATTCTAATCTCATTGCTGTTTTCGTAAAAATGGCCAGGTAAACTTTGAATCGGCAGCTAATTTTGCGCGATATTATGAATCACCTGAATTAGACTTAAGAGCTTTGCAGCTTTCAAGAAATATAATCTGTTTTAGTTTATTATGAATGTCCTTCACAAACTATAATTATAAAATTATGATACCTGAATTTGGTTATGTTTGCTTAATGAAAGTGTATCACCGGTAATACTATTGTGATGGCGATCTAATAATGTAAGGACACATTTGCACAAGATTGTCTAAATCGAAGATGTATAAAAAGTGATTGAATATCCATAACTGAATTTGATTTATCATGCATTTAGATACTAAAAAAGTTAACATAAATAAAATCCAAAAAAATTCGTTTCGATGCTTAATTAATAAATGCATCTTATGGCTATTTGTACAGTTTTCTTCAGTTGACTCACCAAAATTTACCTAAAAAATTCTGAGATTATTTTAAATATTAAAATCATATCTGACGCCACAAGCTTTAAAAAATGTCTAGATGACAATCCTTTTCATCACATCCAATGATCAAAACAGAAACGATTGTTTACAGCCAAAAGCCAAAGTTCTTCTGATCGGGAATAAATTAAATATTATATGAACCGTACTTAACGACCTCCAAAAAATTCAAGTATTGAAACTCCCTTATTGAGGATGATCATCTTGCATTGCAATTGGAATTATATTGCGACATGTTAATATCATTTAACATAATTGAGCTTAATTTAAATAACAAAAACTATCTGCTCTAACAAGCTACCAATTTTAGAATTAAGTCAACAACTTGACTACCACTTTTACAAGCCTTGACGCGTCCTTCAATCAGGAATCTACTTTCATTTTGAATACATCTCATCTGACCTTCAAACCCGAAAAAGGGCACCATTTACTCGATATCACAAATTCAACATCTAATGAGCGATAAACAGAGTAGGCATTCCTGTAATTGTTAACACCTTGTTAGTTCGATTTTTGTGGACATTACGCCACTCCAGTGATTAGCGTGAAAGAACTCTCAGGCCGGTCGCTCTATAAATAATTTGGAGCTGCCGAATACTTTCAGTTCAGCTGTAAACGCCATTACATTTTGGCCGGCAATACAGACTGAGTTTATGCATTTCTCAAATTAATCTAATTGATTAAATGTTTAAATAAACTATCAGTAAAAGAAATTGGTAAATTAGCTTTCTAAAGAGTTAAAAAAATAAGTGTTTGTAGTAAAATTACTTTTATTTTTATTTGTTTTAAATTGCCAATTAAAAAAATATTTTATGTCATTGAAGGTAATATTTAGAATACAGACTGACTGAAGAACTAAACCATGGTAAAAGATTTTAAACTTGGCTTTCTTAATCAACATAAATTCAAAGTTATTCGTTAACTAGAAGTTAAATTAATTTATGATTATTATTTCAATAATCAAATATATAATTGCATGTAATAGTTTTAATAATAAATGTTATTTAATTAATATTTTAGGGCTACTTCGACGATTATCCATTTCATGTGTTTTTGGTTTTGGCCAACGAACTATGCGAGAGGTTTTCTTTCTACGGAATGAAGGGTGCTTATAATTTGCTGATGTTATATTATTTATTAATTATATTAAACAATATACTTGTAATTTCTAACTACAGAGTTTAATATATGGTTTGTTACTCCAACTCATTAACTCTTTAATACAAATTAATTTTAACCTTGTTTTATGTTAAAAAGCCAATTAATTTAACTAATATTTATGACGATGAAAGAATATTTTTATTGCTTCCTTATCTCCACCGTTGTGCGCCGACATATTCAACTTCATAATATTAATGCTAATAATATTTATTAATAATTCTACTAACGAAAAAATATCACATTTAGTTTAAAATTTATTTCCCTAACAACTGAATTATGAAACTAATCAATGCATAATTTCTTTATCATAATTTCCAGCCGTTCTCGTCATCTTCTTCTGGAAAGGTCTTGATAAATCGTCCGAGATGGCCACGACCCTTTACCACGTCTTTGTTCTTCTCTGTTATTTGACGCCTCTATTCGGGGCCATGATAGCTGACGGGTGGCTTGGAAAATACAAGTAATTTAATGCAATTCACAATCACTAGGCGTTCTAAATGATTAGTTACAATTCACATTTACTAAGAATATAAAGGAGCAGTTGAAATTTACAATTACTAGGCGGTGTAAGCGAACAAAAATCGTGTAATTTGGAGAATTTATCGTTTATTATTGAAATCCAGGAATGCATAAATGATTTGAATGAGTGCATGTATTTGTTCATGCAAATTTAAAATGTGAATTTGATCAACTGAATCGTCGTAAAATGTAACTTCTAAAATCTTTATTCTAGGACCATTTTGTACGTTTCAATGATTTATGCCTTTGGAAGTATCCTCATGACAGTGTCGGCCATTCCTACAATTACCGGAAATTACATTGGGTAGCACTAGCTGATTACATAAATTCAATTTTAAAAACACCTTAATTGGTTTAAATTTATAATATTATAGAAAATTCATAAATAATAGCAATAATTTGTATAGCATTAGTAAAATAACATTGTCATCAATTACCTGATAAGATAATGATAATGACAAGTTTATTTATATAGCGCCTCGTCCAAGGGGCGCTTTGTGGCGGTGCAAGCTGGGTCGCGAACACGACACCTAACGACTTGACATTGCTTTTGCCGTCGTTCGCAGGCACGTTAACTTGCATCACAATACTTGATATTTGGTTTGTTTTATTATAAAAATGAAATTTTTGAATAAGACTAATAACCAATATGTTAACATACTAATAATGATGTCCTACTATTACAATAGTTAACATAGCGTAAGTTATAATTAACTACCAATTAATACAACCAATAACGTATTGCAACAAATACTTACTTAATTCCTAATTACTTATTTCAACATATTATTTAAATATAAAAAAAAAAACGAACAATTAAATTTTTGACTATTTAAGACCAATCCTTGAGCGAGCATAATTATTGTCTTTACATTTAAGTTGTTTATTTCTTGTTCTGCTTAACAAAGGAATATAAATAAATTAAAAAAAAAACTGATCTACATTCTTTTTTCACCCCATCAAGTTGGTTGAGCTTCGTAGGCCTTTTCATCATAGCCTTCGGAACAGGGGGCATAAAACCCTGTGTATCATCATTTGGGGGTGACCAGTTTAAGGAGCATCAGGTCCGTCAAAAAGATTCCTTCTTTTCCTTGTTCTACCTGACCATCAATGTTGGCAGCATGATATCCACTCTGCTCATACCCTATATAAGAGGCAAGTTGTGATCAATTTATATAGCGCCTAATAGGATATGCAAGAAATAATGTTTTCATCTTGAGCCTACTATCGAATGTGTTGTAAATAGTAACAACAACATTATGTTACATATAAAATTAAGTAAATTTTATGCTGTTTACCACAGGAAATGTAACATGCTTTGGAGACGAATGCTATGCCCTGTGCTTTGGAATTCCTGCTGTTTTGATGATAATCTCGATAGGTATTCAATATTCAATGAAATATATCTATAATATTGTAACCGTGTTGCAGGTTGGCCGAATGGTTATGCGTTCCTGAAAGCGGCGGTAACAACAACAGTCGTTGTGTGTCGTGTTCGCAACCCAGCCTGCATTGCCAGGGAACGCCCTTGAATGCGCTATATAAATGGTGGATCGGTTGAAAAGTACCCTCACGTCCTGCCTGGACAAGGCATTCGAAAAACCGGATAAATACAACATTAATGTTTTTTATTCATCAGAATTCATTCGGTTGTAATAGATAATTTTGTCGCAATATTATGCACACATTTGAAATTATTTTTTTTTAATGAACAGTTTTGTTTGCACTTGGAACAAAGTGGTACGTCAAAAACCCCCCTGGTGACAGCATTTTAAAAAAATTCTTCGGTTGCATAAAGGTTTTTTTTATTTTATTTCTTAATATTTATTTAAATAAGAATTTAAAATATAATAATGTGATTACATATAAATTATTATGTTATGATTAAAACTAATTATAAAGTTTATCAATTTAAATGTTAAACTACAGAAGTAATTTTATCTTGCAATTTTTTTTTTATTGATCAGACTGCTCTTGGGAAAAAATGCTCATGTTCAAAATCATCGGATTACGAAAATAAAGAACACTGGCTAGATCATGCTACTCCTGAATACAGCGTAATTATTCATCTGTATATAACAACAAGACCGGCGTAATAATCGCATAATTACATTATCTGCCCTTTAATTTAGCAATCATTCATAGAAGATGTCAAGGACGTCCTGAGGGTAGCTTGGCTTTTCATCCCTTTGCCAGTGTTCTGGGCCTTGTTTGATCAGCTGGTTGGTCATGAATATGCACGATTATGCTTTGGAGAAATCACTAATTAATAATTAATGTTAATTAATGCTAAATAGCTAATTAATGATTAATGTTAACTGTTGACCTAACATTCCAGGGATCGAAGTGGACTTTCCAAGCTCAACAGATGAATGGGGATTTCGTTAGTTTAATGACTAAAAATAATTAATAATTGCAGTTCATTAAAAATAAATTCAGTTGAATGAAAATAAATGTTTTTCATATTTAAATTTGTTTTTGTTTTTCTTACGTTCCAAATCACGGATTCGCTGAATAATTAAAATTGCTTTTAACAATCAATTTATTCCACAGGAAGGTGTCACCGTATATCCAGACATGATGTCCGTAAGTATTTTTTTGTAATTAATTACAGTAGAAAATATTTAAAATTATGAACGTGAAAGTAAATCAACCTTTTAATCTGTCAAGATTTGCTTTCAAGATGTCTATTAAAATCATGAACAAGATTTTATTTTGAATAAGCATGATTGTATAACGAAATGTAGCAAAGTAAAATTGTTTAATTAACCACTTTGGTATTATTTTTGTTGTTTCCAGTTCATGAATCCACTACTTGTTGTGATAGTTGTGCCATTTCTGGAATATGTTGTTTATCCGATTTTGGACAAGCTACACATTCCCAATAGGTAGCTAATTTATTATAAATTATTTAACAAGAAGATGATTTAGTGTAAGAATTTAAATTGATTATACATCTATTAAATTATATTTAAGCGTTTAGTTTCATTTGTTTAATACTTGTTTTATTACGTAAAATTAATAATTATTGTAAACATTTATTTCAGACCATTACAAAGGATGACACTGGGAATGTTTTTGGCTGGCACTGCCTTTCTCATGACAAGTTTACTCCAAGTTGCCATCGATGTTAGCATTTCATTAAACGCGATAAATAAAAATTTTTTATTGTTATTTTTTCCTTGTAATTTAGTTAATATATTTTCTTATGATTCATTAGTAATAAGATAATTTATTAAATAATTTCTTAACGTAAATTAAAGATTATGTTAAGAAAAATACACGACTGGGCATTGCATAGTCTTTTTATAACCCCAAATAAATTATAATTACATAATTTTCAAATATAAGATGAAAATATAATAGCATAAGTATTTATATGTTACATGATGAAATATCCAAGTAGTATTTGCCAAAATAAATGTATTTGCTTCCGACTATATAATTATAATTATATAAAAATGGACGATAAATAAAACATTGCTTAGCCATTTACATTTACATTTAATAAAGCTGTTAACAATTAACAATGAAATAATAAACAATTTAATGTTGCAGTCAGATAGACCTCGAGTTTTGAATGACAATGAAGCCAAATTTCAAATCATCAACAGTTACAACGGACCTGTTAACGTAATGTGTAAATATTCTGACGGAACTTTGAACTCAAGCATCGAAGAATTGGAGGCGCTGGTATTCAATTTGTATTAAGTCGTTAAATTCCGTCTGTCCACCTATCTAGCCAACAATTACTCACTCACTCACCATTGCTGCCTGATATTACTGTTTTTAACTTTGTATTTTAGTATGGTGGAGAATACAAGTACATCACGGCAGGTCAATTTAATATCAATGTTCAATTTGATGATGGGGCAAATGTAAGCAAAAACTTCACTTTTGAAAAGAAGGCATATCAAATTTTCATAACGGCGACTCACAACGTCGTCTCGGTGAGTTGTTTGAAAACAGTAAAAAATATTTTTTAATATTTGTGTAATATTTTTTATAATATTTTTAACTGCATCATAATAAATACAATGAAAAAAATAGTTATGATAAAACTTTCGCATGGTAATTATCCAGAGCAAAATTATTCGAATTTATGGTTTACCAAAATCACCCTTAATTAACAAAATTTTACAAAAGTACACTCAGGATATCACTGTTCAGACAGACAAAGGAGAGTCTATGGCAAGGTAAAGTTATCAATTTATTTTAATTTATAAATTTTTTATTTATTTTCAAACTTCTAGAATTTAACGGGAAAGTAATAATGTGTAATTACGAAATATTTGCTAAATTTTAAAAATATTTTTTAAGGCAGTAAAATATTAGCGTTCAGCTTGATCATTAATCTGCTTATGCCAATTATTATCATCACAGGGAATAAGCCACTGTTACATGATAACTTTGCAACTAAATACTTAACTGCTTGCAGTTATGTAACAAGCTGAAAAGTTCAATCCTAACAAAATAATTTTAAATTAAATAAATCATAAGAAACAATTTTCATTATTACATAAAATATAAAATCATTTATTTCTTGCATCAGGCTTTTCAACGGTTTGTCAGATAAAGTTCAAGTTAATCTGTTCACAAAGAAAGGCAAGGACACATTTGAAAACATTTTTAAGGTCGACCCAGAAAACGTATCGCCCGCTCAGAGGCTCATATTTGCAGAGTTAGTCTTTGGAATTTTGAAATTAATTAATGAAATAATTGGTTAACACTTTTTAATACTTGATCGATATTTATTTTCCAGTTTCAAAGTCACGTATGCTAATTCAACCGGAAATTATAGTTTGGAAAATAAAGTCGAATCGAAGAACGGAGCCGTGGATCTTCTGTTGATGGCAAAGAATAAAAAGGGAGAGGTTATATCTGATGTTATCTGAGTGAATTAATATTCAAACGTTGAAATTCACAAAATTTGGGTAATTAAAAATGTAAAATTACAAACAAATTACAAATAAAAGCTTTTCATAATATTCCTCAAATGTCGTAATTGTAGCATTCCATTTTATCCACTCTCAAATCGCAGAGATTCAATTTATTCGGTCACAGCGTCTTTACATTAATTTATTCTAAGTGTCAGCAATGTCATTATGTTAATAGAAGCAAATAATTAATCAACGACAATTACACTTAAAAGTGGTTAAAAAGAATATTTTAAAATTTTTGTTTTTTCCAGACGGAACTGAGGCAGATCAACGAGGTCAAACCATGGTCACAGAACATCTTTTTGCAGACGCCACAATTCGTGGTGATGTCTTTTGGAGAATGTCTCTTCTCAGTGACAGGACTGTCCTTTGCCTACACGCAGGTAACCTTTGGCTATATTGGTAGCAACGTTGATGATGATGATGATGACAATGATGACACATGTGACAACGATGACAATGATGATTTGATGAAGATATTACATTCAATTACAATTCAATTCTTATGGAAATTCTCCGTTCAATTACTTAAGGCTCCACCTTCTATGAAGTCCATCCTGACTGCCATTTGGCTGTTGACGGTCTGTTTTGGAAACGTCATCATCATATTGGTGGAGACTTTTGCAGGGTCGATGAGCGAAGTAATTGTTGAACAGGATTTTTTTTAAAATTTCATTTAATGATAATAATAAAAATAATAATAATAATCATAATGATGATGATGATGATGATGATGATTGATGATGATGATGATGATGATGATGATGATGATGATGATGATGATGATGATGATGAATGATGATGATGATGATGATGATGATGATGATGATGATGATGATGATGATGACGACGACGACGACGACGACGACGACGACGACGACGACGACGACGACGCGACGACGACGACGACGACGACGACGACGCGACGACGACGACGACGATGACGATGATGATGATGATGATGATGATGATGATGATGATGATAGTAGCAATCTTTACGAACATTGTGCAAAAGCTCTTTAGCAGCTCTAGCAAGTGAGCCTTTTGATGACTAATGAATATCAATGCATCATTAATAAATAGTGCACAATTAAAATACATATGCAGCAAAATATATTAATAAATAAATAATTAATTTTACACTGACATCATTAGAAATGCCAATTTATTCCAATCAATTCAGCTTACTGAGTTTTCCCTGTACACCGGCCTTATGTATGTCACGACCGTCATATTTGCCATTATGTCCATCATGTATAAGTACGTGACCCCGCGTCAAATCGAAGACCTGGAGGTCAAAAAGGAAGAGAAAGATCATCAGGAGTACGATAATTATGCCGTGATTTTCGATGACCCTGAACTCTCCAAGAGAAAAGTGTCAAATGATTTGACTCAAATGTGACATTGCTCAAGTGGAGGATGAACTCTGTCTGTTGATTTTGATGTGGAACATTGCAACAGTTATTATTACGATTGTTAGTGTTGTCCTTACATTTACACTTACCTTAGTTTAGCCTTTAATTACCTGAGTAGTTACAAATATCCAATCATATACCGAGATAATATCATACTTGCAGATTTGACGAAATAGACAATGCTATGATGTCAATGTTTTTAAACTCCAGTAACAATTCATTCTATCAATTTAAAATCATTTGAATGTAAAACTGTGAGTTTAAATTTTATCTTACCCTTTTCTAACATCGTAATTAAGTAATTGCACTCGTAACAGCATTTTGTCCTAATATTCATCCTGGAAGGACTCAAAATTTTTTGACTTTTCCTCGTTTATGATAATAAATACTTATTCCCTAATAATCGATAATGTAATCCAAATCTTATCGGAGATATTAGAGCATCCTAAGTTATAAATGCATGTTTACGTTTAAAATTGAAGCTCTATGATTGAGGGCATACATATTTCAATGCATGACAACAACACTGTTGACTAATAAAAGATTAAATTTGAATGAAATTTTTTTCCATTTTCTAAAAATTCTATTCAATATTATTTATAGTTAATATTAACTGTTTTTAACAGTTCTAGTGTTATAGATTACTATTTTCTTCAAATAATTTTTTATTTGCGTCACTGCAATCTTTAATGTTGGCCTTGATTAGCGATTCCGTTGAAGGGTTAATCCATTTTGAGATGTAATTGTTAGATATTACCAAAATACGTCAAATTAGCTCAATATCATATTTTTGTTTTGTCTCATAATGTGAATAAAAAATATCCTAGTTTTTTGACAAACATTTTCCACAAAATAATCCGAAACCAACCTAGTTCCCAATGTACAACCAATGTACAAGTTAGGTAAGAGTTCTCTAATTCTTTAAATTTCTATAAACATTATTTCAAACGTAAACAGAAATAAAATTTTAAAATAACTTTTTCCAGCAATAACTAGAAGTACTAATCACAGAAGCGCTTAAAGTAATCATTTATGTAGTGTTACATCCCAAGTGCGCATGTGTATCGGACGATTTTATCTATTACGATGAGTATTGTGATTTATTATAGATTAATAACACCAGTTGCACGAGTGATTAAGATTTTCTTTTTGATGAGGCTCCATTAGGAGTTCAAATCCCAGCCTCTCGCAGGAGCTTCAATAACTAAACATAACAATCTTATTCCACCAAATGGGAGATTTGGATTCAGATATGGAACAGACGTTCGCATTTTAAAAAGTGTCTAAATTTCTTAATCACGATTTACGGTATTTCCCGGATAAACCCCGTCTAAAATATTCTTTTGCTATGCGCCTTATTGTTTCCAATTTTAAGTTCTGAGTTGTTTCAACTCAGACAATGACAAGCTCAGCCCAAAATTCTATGAACTATCTCCAGCTATTTTGGCATCTTGAATTCAAACTATGCCTCAAAAGGAAGTCAAGCCATAAGTCAAGAGAAAATATTTATTAAAGCAAAATAACAAAAAAAAAAACAGAAATTCAAATAAAAATGTTTGAAATTGCAATGCCAATTAAATGTGCTTGTTTTTGATTTCGCATATTTTTTTCTAAATATCCACTGTTGACACAGTTGCTGATTTTACACTGAGATTGCCCGTCATGGTAGATGCAGCACCTAAGATCGAAATACTTTGTATCTTTATATAAATTTAAAAGTATTTTTCCAAATAAAGTTACAGATACACTGATGTCATATTAGATTTGTTTACACTCGCATATCTAAACGCAAATTATTAACTAGTAGGATATTAACTAAACCTAATACTAATTCAAAAAGAAGCTTACTTTCTATGTTAATTTTCCTCATATTTATGAACCACCTCAAAACGACCAGAATGAATACAAAAATCACAGCCAAACCAATTATCGTATTTTGGTGTTGCATGAGGAAATTTGACTGGCTATCATCGCCTGGTACAGTTGCCGTTGTCAGCTCATAATTCTCGAATTCTCCGTCACCATCCTCATACTTATCATCACCATCTATGGTTGTGGAGCTTCTAGTGACTAAACCTTACAATAAAAGTGCAATTATTATTTTACAATTACTACATCCTTAGGAGATCAGTTTTGAGCAGTACATAGATCTGTTTCAGGTCAGCGAGTAAAACATTTCATCTGTTTCATCATCTTTTCGACGTACCTTTTTTGCAGGTGAAATTATCGACGTTGACATAACCAGAAAAGCACTGGCAAAAATAGCTGGGTACCATATTAATGCACACGGATTTGGCAACGTCACAATCGTTACTTCCCTCGCATTCGTCAACGTCTGGAGAGTAAGCAAAGCATATTTAAGCCAAACATTAAGTAATACTTGCGATACATCCTTGCATCCCGTTGTGATTCCTAAGGCATTTCAGAGTGATTACAAATTTTAATCGTTTCTTACTAAACACAATAACAAGCCATCTATAGCGCCACAAATTTTATTTATGAAATTCTTCCAGAAATTCTGTTTAATTCACCTTGACAGTCGACTAGGTAGCCGTAGACAAATGTCTTCGTCCCGTCGGGACACCCACATTCGTAAGATCCAATGGTATTTCTGCAAATTGACTTTTCTCCGCATTTGTGCTGCATCTCGAGGCATTCATTTTTATCTGAAGAACAGGAATTTAGTTTGTTAATAAGCATGAATCTTTAATAAGCCAAGAATTTTGCATTATAAAGAGTATATTCATATATGAATATATGAATTGGACTATCAAGCAGGTGAATATGCAGGTTTGCCGAATGGATAGCGTTACGTTCCTTTATGAGGCGATAAATAATATGAAACGTTATGTGTCGTTTTCGTGACCCACCATGCACAGCCTGCTTTTAAAAAGTGCCTTAAATCCAAATTATCATTGTTACGCAACAGATTCTAATTAAATAAAAAATACAAATCGTAGGAGCTTCAAAATTCATTAATTTTTTTTAAATTAAAAAAAAAAAACAACGTTTTTTGTTTTCACTTTTGTTTTTGATACCTGCGCATTTCGACGAGCTGTTTCTCAGGTAACCTGTCTTGCATTCGCAAACGTATGATCCAGGTATATTCCCGCAAATGGTGGTATCAATATCGCACCTGTTGACTTCCCCGCATTCATTGATGTCTGCATTAAAGAATTCAAGTAGTGCTAGATTCGAATCATGTATACTGTCAAATACGCCATTCAAATAAGAAATGAAGCCGATGCTGCCCTATCGATAAACTTTGTTGCATAAAGTATTCTAGAATGCACATAGAATGTTCACAATGTTGAAAAATGAACTCCTTCATCATTTACTTTTATTTCGTTATCATTAGCTTAAAAAGCAATCTTAAATACAATGCAACACATTTGTTACTAGCGAAAGGTTGTGCAATAAAAGCATCAGATTATTAAAGGATACATACCGAAGCATACTTTACTCGATGTGGCTTCTTTCAAGAATCCTGTCTTGCAAATGCAATCGTATGATCCTATTTCGTTTTTACAGAGGCTTGTTAGTTCGTTGCACTGATTAAGTGCGCATTCGTCGACATCTAGATAAACGTCATATCTATCTATTATCTAAATGCCAAAGAACTACCTAATTACAATTAATTATGTTAATTAATTAATTAAGTTGTTAGTAAAACAAAAGCCCCGACCACCCATCAATAACAAAGAAAAGCATTTTAGTGATTTTTTCTCTATGTTTTCTTATTATTATAGTTCCCTATCCATTATATTTATCCATTGTAAGGTTCTTTTTGAACAGTAATAACTACAGTGACCCTAATCACTTTCTTCGTATGACGTACGAATATAGTCCATCATTTGCTACAACCACCTTCGAACTCTATTCTATTCAATATTATGGACCAACATAATACTTTTCAATTCCCTTATCAATAAAAGATCAATTGCAATCTAGACAAGATTGGCCTCTCAATATTCTTTATCTGAAATTGCGTGATATTATTTGGCGTGCAGGTTGGCTCAGAGGGTAGCGTGACTGCGAACGCCTGTAAAAGCAGCAATCCTTACGTGTCGTGTTCATGACCCAGCTTGGACAAAGCGCCACAAAGCGCTCCTTGAACACGGCGCTACACAAATGGTTGAGCTCCCCTGACGGTTACGCTTATGGTACTAAAGAAATAAACATATCTTATCTTATATCCTATTTTAAGTGGTTCAATCCTTTAATTTTGTTATTACGGATATCTTATTAACTTGCGGCGCCTTTTTGTAATGTGTTAATGAGTGTCAGTCCAACAGCGAAAACGTTCACTTCCCTAGGGCTGACCGTTGAATTATTTTAAACGGTTTCTTGTGTTATTTTGGTGCTTGTTATTGGTTTAATAAAACCGCTCAAAAGAGAAATCTATTATTTGTCAATAAACCTGGAGACGATGAGAAAAAAGGCTGCTATAAGAGTTGGCTTTAACTTGAGACTTGATGCGCATTTTTTATATTTTTGAATATCGTAATTTATTATATATGGTGTTTTAGGTAAACAATTGTCCAATTTCTTAAGTTTTCCACTGTTAGCTAAAAATAGCCTTTGGTTAATTCTGGAAGGTTGATTAATTCTTTTTACATGTATTCATTAACACCGTACTTTTAAAACAAATGTAACCATATTTTCCACGATAAAGAAGTACATATTGTTGTAAACTTGGCAATAAATGTTTAAAATTATATTGCCGAGAATAATTAGATTTAAATTTAATTATATTTGGGGTAATATTCATTATCTTTTTGTACGTAGTCGTATCTACTTTATGACACACAAAGAGGCCATCAACATCTCAGTACAACTTTCAGTTCTAAAGTTCTTCATATCCTTGGCGCACTTACCTTCGATTATTCAGTTCAGTTAACTGAATACTTGCTTAATAAACTTACTCTAAAACTTACTAGTTCCCGGACCCCAGGTTATTTCAATATATTTAAAATTTCCAAACTAATGAGAAGTAAGACATAACAAGTCAACAATATAGATAAAATCAAACCGATGAAGATGTATTTTAAATTAGAACCCTAAAATAATTTTCATGAACGATTTGGTTAGGATATATTTTATGTTCACATTATTTTTTAACGAAATGCGTACGTATTGATACCTATGCATGAGTACCAAGTTTGAGGCCGATATCCATTTCTGCAATCGCAATCGTAGTCTCCAAAGGTATTCTTACAAGTTGTACTTCCATGATCACACAGGGTTCTGCCTAAACACTCATCGACGTCTAGATAAAACATATTAACGAATCTATTTTCGATTTTGGAACATCGTCAAATAACTTATTAGAATAAGATTTGTAACCAATGTGTCCCTATCACTAAACTGTTCTAAATGCCATGCCAGTAATATTGATCACCGTCAATCATAAATGGACTGTACCATTGTGAATTATTATTCACTTCATTATAAATAAGTCTTAATTGTAACCACATGAAAATGGAACAAATCTTTTTAAGATGCTTACCAATGCAACGGTCCTTTGTTGAATTTATATTAGTAAATCCTTGTTTGCATGGGCAACTATAAGAACCCGGTTCATTCTTGCAACCGGTTGTCAAAAGGTCGCAGATCTTTAATGAACATTCGTCGATATCTAGATACAGAATGTCATGTCACGTCTATGTGTTGTCTAGATTGTGGTGTAGCCACCTAATTATGTTAATGTTACCTAGTTACATTAATTGTTACCTAGTTACATTAATGTTACTAAAACAAAAGCTCGGAGCTGCTAACAATAACAGAAAAAAACTAATTGGTTAATAATTTATTATTTTTAATTTTAATATTTTTCTTATGATCACATCCCTTTATTTTGACAGGTTTTTTATGGCAGTAATACCTACAGTAATACTTTCTTCGTACCACCCACGAATGTTGTCAATCATTTGCTAAATCCACCTTCAAGATTTTTTCAATATAATGCAATATTATCAAGATTTCAAATCAATTATCAATAAAAGATCATTTTCAATCTTGTCATTTTAATATTTTTTACCTGATGATGTAAAGTCTTACAAGTTGTACAGGTTGCGCAGTAATTCCTTAAGCAATTCATTTGCTTACTTACTTATGTTCTTATAGCGTCTGCTAGTAGCATTTTAATCAGTCAGTCTAATAACAACCGCCTTAAAAAAAGACTGACCCTTACATTTTATTACCTTTATGACCCCTATGTATTATATTTCGTTTCTTGAGCTCCTTAGATGCCTGTCACTGTTGTTCTTGGTTGAATAAAATTGCTCAAAAGAAAAAATTAAATATATTACTATATAAACCGGGAGATGTACTGGCTGGCAGTGTTGCAAAAATTACCTCATTTCGGTAACTAGTTACAAGTAAAAGTAATACCTCAAAAAGCTACTTAAGTATAAGTCAGAGTATTGTCTAAAAAATTTACTCAGGTAAAAGTTAAAAGTTATAGCGTCTAAAAGTTACTTTTAAGTAAATATTACAAGTAACTTTGATGCCGCCATTATTGTGATCATACATCATTTCGTATTATTTAAAAGGAATTGTTTCTCTTATCGTTAAAACAATTATTGGTATTAACTGCTAGTAGTAACAGTCATTAAGTAATAACATTTGAATTAATGCATTTTTTGGTGTTTTTATTATTTATTACAATCACAAATTTTTGTTAATTTTTAACATAACTAAGTCCTCGAATAGTTTGTCCCTCATTATGGTCCTTCAGCTGTTCTTTGTCATACCAGCAGAGCTGAATAAACGTTCAACAGCTGCATTAGCTGGCAGAGGAGTGTTCAACTGGATAAATAATTTTTTCAGGGTATCGCTTCCAGTAATAATGTTCATGTCATCTGATCGGTCTCGAAGATACTGCATCAGAATATCAGTTGACCTTGTGCAATTGAAGAAACTGTCTTCAATACTGTCAGCATCAGATGAACGAGAGCTCAAAGCTCGTCCACCTTTGCTGCATTAGAAGATGCTATTTTAGCTACCAGTTTCTCATGAAGCTTGACAATCGTTGGCAACATATATACCATATTCCTTAAATTCTGTTGGATGCATGCGTTCCACGTGCTTCTTCAAGTTAGATGAAAAACCTTCATATGCTTAACATGTAGTTTTTGTTTCTGTTGGCAGAGTAGGCATGCATACTTATATGATTTTCCTTTGATTAAAATCTGAACATTTTGTTCAAATATGGCCACGGACTATCTTCACCCTTGTTCCTCTTATCTTCGCTAACGACACTAAAAATGGCTTCAAATGAATCCATACTACAATATATTAAATCTTATGTTATTATATGTAGATAATATTATATATTAAAAAAGCTTCGTTATGACTAATCAACAATTTCCGATTTAACAAAAACGACCGGCGATAACCACAACAACAAAAGAGCGATGATCGGTAAGAGGAAGGTTCTCGAACTAACCAAAGAATAACAATCTAGAATTTAATTTTTTTTAAATAAATTAAACTAATTTAAAATTTTATTTATGTTACTTTGTAACGTCTTGCGCCAAAAAGGTAACGAATTAAAAGTATGACCAAAAATAGTAATTTGTTACAAGTAAGAGTACAAAATTTTTGTTTGTAATTGTTACAAGTAAAAATTACCAAAAAAAGTAATTAATTACAGTAACGAATTACATGTAATTCGATACTGCACAACACTGCTGGCTGGCAAAAAGGCTTCCAAAAGTGTCAGCTTTAGCTTGGGACTTGATGTGCATTCAACTATTGAATATCAAAACTTAATATTTATGGTATTTTAGATGAGCTTAGGTTTTCTTCTTAAGTTATCCAATGTTGATCGTATCTTTTAAGACTGGCTTGCTAAAAATAGCCACGAGTTAATTTCTTCCTTTCGGAAGGGTGATTAATTTTTTATATATTCATTAACACTCTACTTTGAAAACAATTGTAGGTATAGCCATGAGGAAGATATGCATATATTATAATTATATATTATATATTATAATTATATAATTGTCAAAATAATGAGATGTGAAACATAACAAGTCATCAACATAAATAAAACCAAGCCGATGAAGATGTATTTTAAATTACTTTCCCAAAATATTTCTTCCAACGCTTTGATTGGGATAAATTATGTTCTTACATTTTCTTTTCACAAAATGAGTACGTATTGATACCTTCGCATGCGGATGCAGATTTATGTAGGTATCCACTTTTGCAACGGCAAAAGTATTTCCCGACGGTATTAATGCAATCTGTACTGCTACGCTCACACATGTTTCTTTCTAAACACTCATCGACGTCTAGATAAAACATATTAACGGATCTATATTCGATTTTGGAACATCGTCAAATAACTTATTAGAATAAGAATTGAAGACCACACCGAAAGAACGGGCATAGTCACTGACAATTGCTAAAACAATGAAATACTCTAGTTTTTATTTTATTTTATTACTGTTTTGATTAGTCATTTGTATTAGATGATTTGATTTTGTTTTTGGCTTTTATTTATTGAAAAATAAAAAAAAAATCATCAAAATTTGGGAGAACGGGCGAAGTCCAAATTTAAGTTCCTCCAAGAAAATTTTTCTTGTGTTAATGTGTTACACATTTAGGTCTTGAAAATTTATTTTACCTCTACAGAAATGAGTAGTCAATCAGAAAAAAATATAACATGTTTTATTTAATAATTGATTTTGCTGAAAAAAGTCTTCAAAGTTGAAATTTCGATTTACTCAAAAGTGAAAAACTGTGACTATGTCCGTTCTTTCGGTGTAGTCTTCAATTGTAACCAATGTATTCCTATCATGAAACTGTTATAAAAGTCATACCAGTAATATTGATCATCTTCAATTATAAATGGACTGTACCATTGTGAATTATTATTCACTTCATTATAAATAAGTCTTAATTGTAACCAAATGAAAATGGAACAAATCTTTTTAAGATACTTACCAACGCAACGGTCCTTTGTTGAATTTATATTAGCAAATCCTTCTTTGCATGGGCAACTATAAGAACCCTGTTTATTTTTACAGGTGGTTGTCATAAAATCGCAGATCGATAATGTACATTCGTCGATATCTAGATAAATATTATGTCTATTTATTATCAACATACTGGTAGAGCCATATTGTTGAAATTATGTTGTTGAAACGAAAGCTCCGCCAAAAAGATTCACGCGATTTGGTTTGCATTACACAGAAATGATTATTTGTGTTATGTATTTAGCCGAATTTTTGAGTGCCTTATGTGCCCGGATAGGATGTGAAGGCACTTCTTAACCGATCCACTATTGATTCAGCGCACCAATCCCAGGGCGTTCCCTGACGGTGCGAGTCGGGTTGCGAACACGGTCTATATTCGACTTAAATGACGAATGTTGCTTTCATCACCGTTCGCAATCCTCTGAGTCAAATCGCCCATCACATATGGTGTTATAAAGTAGTAGTTCCTGCTTTTCCTGACTTAATTTTAGCTAAAAAAGCTGATAAAAAATATTTGTTTGTTAATTTCGGTATAGTTGGGTAAAGTTGAGGCTATTTAGACGGAGCGAGTTCCGTTAATTATTTGTATGCTTAGATCATTAAATGCTTATTCGTTTTGTTACTTAATGCCCGTTACATAAATGGATAATAAGAATGCGCATTCGCAACTGGATTTTAAATAGAACGTTCATTCTCGCAAGAAATTTATCTTTCCATCACAACCTGCAGGACATGATTGTGTCGTGAGGAGAAGCGACTGTGAGCCAGAGCACCCGGACAACATATGACGCACTGTTCTACCTATCGTCGCTATCTGCACCTATCGTCGCTATCTGCACCTATCGTCGCTATCTGCACCTATCGTCGCTATCTGCACCTATCGTCGCTATCTGCACCTATCGTTGCTATCTGCACCTATCGTCGAAGACCACACAGCGTCCTTTGCAATGCCCTACCTTTGCTGGGAAGGCATCGTAAACTGACTGACAAAAGTCATTCCGGGCGGAGACATTACCCAGATCTACTTTCACGTAATATGTCTCTATAAGTGCACTGCCCTTGTTCGGCCTTCGTCGCCGCTTTTGAAATTCCTTTGTTCTTTCTCTTTTCTATTGGACAATCAGTGAGGCGATTCTATTCAACATCACCATGGTCACACTGGAGGGGCGCTAGAGCTTCATGGCCTCTTGAGACTTTTTTGTTGTTGTGTTTTGAACTTTATTACTGATATCAGTATCAGCTTTGTTTCTCGCATTCTGCTTTCCACAAAGTCGTTGATCATTAAATGCGTTACGATCTTGCATTCTTTGACGATAGATTTCAGTGGCAATTCCAGATTTGAACCTCTTAGTGGGCGACTCATTCAATAGGTAGTCCCACTCACTGTAAGCCGATGTTATTCTCTAGCTGTATGGGAAGACCAATTTCAGAGATTTGTGGATTATTTCCAGGCCCTTTAAAGCTATTTTCGAATGTCATTCTCTCGGTACTTATCTGACGAATGTTCAAGGAAAACTCTTCCCAAACATTTCTCGTCCTCCGACACAGTTGGGATTCTCTGCCCAGTAGCCTCAAAATACATGTCCCGCATAAACTCTTAATTTATTTGCTTCATTCAACTTGTTCTGCATTGCCTGTCTTTTATTCGTGGGCATGGTTGTGTCACCCACATAGGCCTCGATCGAAAGAATGTTGTCATGGATAGCACGGACCCGTAGCATTAATCGGTAATTTGAATCGCCAATTTGAAGAGGGTGAGAAAGACGACTCAATCTATAGTAACTACCACCTGGAGTTCCACTCATTCTTGCTGTTATATTCTTTGTTGTGAAACTCATTTCGAACATTAGCATTAATTCTGAGTGATCTGTATCTCGATGCGTGGTTGGTTTCTAATAACTTCCAAACGACTTGGTGTCACACCGCTCCTTAAGCGTTGGCCAGATCCATCCAAACGATACTCAAAATCAACCGAGTTTTCTTAGATGGCTGGACTGCTCCCAAATATTCGCTTAAGAATAAGTGCCTAAGAACTCATGAGAGTCGTAAAATAAGTCACCAAAACTATTATCTTCGTAGAGATGAAGAAGTATTTTAATTAACCGCCATACAGAGTTTGAGCATGTAAATGTTTACGTGATGATTTTGTTTTTACAAAATTTTAACGTGTTGATACCTTTGCAACTGAAATCATCCTTTCTCTGGTAACCATGCTTGCAATCGCAGTCATAGCTTCCCAAAGTATTACGACAAATTGTACTTTCGGATTTGCATCTGCTTCCTACTTGGCATTCGTCTACGTCTAGGCAAAGTACAGAATTAGAATCGAATTGAGAACATTATTAAATATTTCATCCATTTAATTTGTAAATAATGTAAAAAAAATAAAAAATAAAGAACGTTAAAAGATACCTACCAACGCAACCATGCATCAATGGAGGTATCTTATCAGTAAATCCTTTTTTGCATTCACATTTATAAGAGCCTATTTCATTAACGCAGATAGTTGTATCTTTGTCGCATATGGACCTTAAACATTCGTCTATATCTAAAATTAAACACGATCTTAGTACTGATAGTACCAATTAACTAGTAATTCTGTTTACATATGCATTTTGTATATTTAATATTCGTATCATAAGACTTCAAGGCATTCTTTTAAAATTTTGTAAACATTATTGGATAAGTCTTTGGCAGACTCGGCCTTGAAGCAATAAACTCATTCTTGGTAATTATTAGTGAATAACTTTATAACCAAAATAGAAATTTTCTAACCTTCGCAAATGGAATCTCCGGTCTTCTGATAACCATCCGGACACACACATGAATATGACCCCACGACATTGTTGCATATGGAGTTTTTCATAAAATTGCATACATACGGGTCTTTACATTCGTCTTCATCTTTTAAACGCAAGGAAATCAATATCCGGTGTTTAATTGAGTTAATTTGTAACAAATTTTCAAAATTTAATTAAAATCTTAAATTTAATGGTTCAGTGGTATCGGAAAAGATATCTTTTTAACATATTTCAATCACACATTGGGTACTTGGTTTTAAACTTGCACCTGGACTTTATGTGTATCACGTAGATAAAAAGTTTATTTATTAAGAACATCATCCTCAGAGTGTATTAAATATGAGCAAAAGAACAATTTAGTGGAATAAAACCATATTTAGAGATAGATATTAACAGTCCTTACAAAATAATACACAATAATAGAATTTATAATAATAATAATACTAATAATACTAATAATAATAATAATAATAATAATAATAATATAATAATAATAATAATAATAATAATAATAATAATAATAATAATAATAATAATAATAATAATAATAATAATAATACTAATAATAATAATAATAATAATAATAATAATACTAATAATAATAATAATAATAATATAATAATAATAATAATAACAACAATAATAGTAATAATGTGCAGTTTAAGTTAATTAATTAATTCGTCTTTTAGAACACTCCCGTGGAGTTCCCGAGCCATGATGAGGGACTTTAAAAATTTTCGGATGTAATTTTTTGGGCTGATTGTTTCGTATTATTTGTGCTCGGGAAAATACAGTTCAGAAGTCTTTAAAAAAATTTAATTGAATATTTAATTTTAATAATAATAATTATTATTTACAAATAGTTTGCAAAAATAACAAAATTTACCTTGACAACTATAAATGTTGTCTAAGTAAAATCCACTTTTACATAGGCAATATCCATTTAATAATCCTTTGATTTCATATTTCACGCAAATCATATTTGTACCACAGCCACCGTTGGAATCATTACAATCTTAAGAAGTAAAATATTGTAATACAAGCTAAAATAATACCAATGAAACATTAAAAATATATGAATGTTACAGTTATATTTAAAATTAAAAAAAAACATCATCATTAAGCATCACATTTTAAATTATCGTGACCACTCTCTCCTCTACGGCACTTCTGCCTCTCTCATCTTCCTTCAGCGCATTATTATTGTTATTATTATTATTATTATTATTGTTATTATTATTATTATTATGATTATTATTATTATTTTATTATTATTATTATTATTATTATTATTATTATTATGATATTATTATTATTATTATTATTATTATTATTATGATTATTATTATTATTATTATTAGTATTATTATTATTATTATTAGATTATTATTATTATTATTATTATTATTATTATTATTATTATATTATTATTATATTATTATTATTATTATTATTATTATTATTATTATTATTATGATTATTATTATTATTATTATTATTATTATTATATTATTATTAGTATTATTATTATTATTATTATATTATTATTATTATTATTATTATTATTATTATTATTATTATTATTATTATATTATTATTATTATTATTATATTATTATTATTGTTATTATTATTATTATTATTATTATTATTATTATTATTATTATTATTATTATTTTATTATTATTATTATTATTATTATTATTTTATTATTATTATTATTATTATTATTATTATTATTATTATTATTATTATTATTATTATTATTATTATTATTATTATTATTTTATTATTATTATTTTATTATTATTATGAAATTGTGTGTAATACTTCTAAATTCGCAATTGAATCCAAATTTGCCACCTGCACAACCACTGTGGCATGTGTTTAAATCGTCATAGCAAGGGATATCAGAATCATTTCTAAGATGGAATTTCATATCTATAGTATTCAAAATTAATTCTAAATTCTTTTTAGAAAGATTTATTAAACAAAGTATTCAAATACAGTTACAAAAACTCGCTTAATTTTATGCATAGTCATAACTTTTATTAAAAAAGTCAGACCGAATGGACATACTCCTGCTGGGTTGCCTGTTCTAATGACAAAATTTATAATCCGAGTATCACCAACGTCACAAAAATAAGGAATCGTCCAGAAGTTCAAAAATAAGGTGTAAAGTTGTAAGAAGGACTTAATTATATTTATAAAAATATTTGAGGTAACTGGCAAAAGTTAACTAAAAAGTTACTAACTGTTGGTTAAATTATATTTTTAGTTACAAGCAAAGTTTAACTAAGCTAAAATAGTACTTTAACTATTTTCTTGTATTTACTAACTAAAAAGTCTAATTAACAAATTTTAATTTAAAAAAAAAATGTTAAAACTTTTATAATTATACTTCATCGGTAGAATATACTCGATTTTTTATTCACTGGTTTAGACTAACCTAGCTATAATATACTTTTCAATTACAGCTTGTGAAGACAGTCAATAAGTAATAAAATTAAAAATTTGTAGCGTGAAAGATTTCAAATTAAAAGATGAGAAGGAGAACTTTATGAAAGGCTTAGAAAATACTAAATGGGTATATACAAGTGAAGATATATGGAGTGAAGATTAATAACTTTGTCGAGCCCCGATTGAATCCTCAGAGGAGTGACCCTTGAAATTTCCTTGCATAAATGAATCGCCGGGCATAAAGGAACTATCGCGCTTTCCTTTTGGCCTCTTGAAGGCCACTTTCCGATATCATTAATTTGTATTTATTCATTTGATTAAAGTCTGTTGCATAACTAGGAGCCGATATCATTAACATGCCACGAGAAAATTTATGGATTTCGTGGCTCGACGAATCGAGACGTCTTTTCTACTGCCTCACGAACACTTACGTCTTGGAGTGCCTGTGACTCCATAACCATTGAGAAGACGCCTCGACAATTTTGGACACTTTTTTTTATGAATTTGTTCTCTCTTTGCTTCGATTTCCCTTTAAAAAATGGTACAGGGATCTTTCAATGAGACCCCGTGCGCCTACTTCGAGCGTTTGATCCAGCTCTTTCCAAGCCACGGCCAAGAACAAGAAAGGTCGGAGTTTAAGCAAGCTGAAAGCTTTGGAAAATTAGTTGTATTTTCTTTTTGAATTTTTGAAAAAATTATGTATCGCATCTTCCTCTCTAGGTTAGCGGAAGGATAGTCTTGTTAAAGATTAATGAATGTGAATGTAAGCTTGAATAAGGATGTGAATGTGACTGTGAATGTGTATGTAGGTTTAAGTGGCCCGTGAGTGTAAAGATATTTCAAGGGCAGATACGTTGGAAGAAGGGGTCAGTCCTCTGAGGGTTGCTTCAGGGCTCAACATTACTCTTTGACCCTTTGGCAATAGTAGCGTTTTCTGAAATTTCCTTTCATTTGTCTAGTTCGGACAATGTGCGGAGCTAGGATAGAAGAACATGTTTTTGGCAATTTGTTCGATAATTTAATGCAAAAAATTTAAATCTTAAATTTAAACTCATAATAGTGAAATCTGAAAACATTACAAGGAGCATAAATAGGCAAAATTCCTTCAGTTCCACAATACATATCACCCGTCTGGCATAATTGGCATTTCTCTGGATCGACATGTTGGAGACCAGACAATGTATTCAAGCAGTAACAATTTTTTTCATTCTGACATAAGAATTAAAAAATATTGTCTAAATATTTAATCACAGGTTTAATGTTTGCAACTTTGTATTTGTACTTAGCAGATCTTTTGATTAGTTTTATATACTAGAACAGGATGACATGGTAATTTTTAATTACTTAATTATTTAATTTTAATTTTAATTAAAAGGGTCAGGTCAAATAAACTCAGTAACAGTACAACAGATAATTGGTCCATCTGCTAAAGTATCTGAAATAAATTTCCTTTTCCTGACATCATAGACAATGGTCTACGCAATGAATAAAACACTGGTTAGATATGACCAATATTTTAGACCAGGGATCTCAAAAATCGAGGGCTGAATTGCTAACTTCTGCTTGCATCGGCGGATACTTGTAAATGAATTTAATCTATATTAAGATTTTGAATAATTATATCTTTTTTTTTGTGTTTTAAATTAATTTTAGAAATGTGAAAAAATTAGATTAAAAAACATAAACAACCAAACATATATGGGTTAAAGACGGCATAAATTTAAACTGGTTTGAATAAACAATTCTTCAAAAAATATTACAAATTCTACAAAAAAAATTTACAACAATTGAGTTTTTTTACTTTTGGCTCCAAAAGACGTGTTAGGGCTTATTTTCGGTGGATGTCTTATAGACATTATTATTTTCATGTGCAACAATCTGCCGGCACATTTATTTATTTATGATAGAACTTAGAAACTCCTACCGCGGAGCTAACCGACAGGGAATCATCAGAGGAGTGCCCCCGTCATCAAACGTTTCGGCCCAAACTCCTGACGTTCTCGAGGGGTGGGCCACACACCCGTTGATCAGGCGGGTGTCCCTGTCGGTGAAAACCCTACCTATCCGACTTCATCGCAACGCACCGCACGTTATATGATGATCGATGAAATTCACGACGACCTTTGTGCATCGATCTCATATAATGCAAACTGAGCGTTATAATTTCTTTGAAGCGGCCGCCGACACTTAGAAATATACGCTCACCGGACGCGCGCATATATTGCCTCAAACGCTCAATCGCGTTTTTACGTCATTTGCGAATGCGCGCGTCAACAACTCAACAACCAAACCGCGATCTCTATTCTTAGCAACGCTTACGACCTCTCATCTCCCAAATCCAACACGATGCTGCCTCTGCAGCCTCCGACATTTTTATCATAGCCCTAGTTCTTTCCCGGCTCGATAAACCTATTTTAGTGAGGAACGTGTAGGCTGACTTACCAACCAACCTCTCGCCCCAACTTCAATGGGCATTAGCGTTACTCGAAACCCGCTGACCTCTAGATCTTTCGCTAGCTCAGAGTATTTCTCTTCTTTCAGCACATTACTTGCTTCAATCCTATCTTCCCACGGGACGGTCAACTCTATCAAAATGAGAGCGCCTGACGACGACGAAGCGAGAACAACATCCGGCCTCCTGCCGCTATCCTTAAGCAGCTGGGGATATTGTCTCAAACCTTCCAGGTCGGCTGCGACAGTCCAATCATTAGCTTCTGCAAGAATGTCTCTCCTCGGAGGGAGTCTATTTTTCTTACAGTGTAGTGAAAAGCCCTCTCGCAGGAAGTATACCTTCCGCTGTAATGCAATCTTGCGAGAATTTGCTTTAGCTACCGCCGTTTTGGTAGCTTCTACCACTTCCTTTAGGACCTTATTGTGTCGCCAAGTGTACCGACCATTGTCGAGGGCATATGCGCAACTTGAGAGCACATGATGAAGTGTCTCGAAGCCGCCGCAGAGCTCACATTTGCAGTCTTCCGTTAAACCCCATCTTCGCAAATTGTCCTTAGAGGGAAGTTGGTCATAAATCGATCTTATCAGAAAGGCCAGACGATATGGAGACATTCTCCATATCTCGTTCCAACCGATGGAACGCTGAACCACGTCTTCCCACGCGGTCCATCGACCCTGCTGTGCCTGCTGCACTGCCTTAATGACTCGATCTTTTTCTAAATCTCTCCTCCTCTCCTGAATAATAAGCCTTGCCCTAATCGCAGGGCAAGACTCAGACCATTTTGCGAAGTGGTTCCACCCAACAGCCTGACGACCCGATTGAATAGGACCTCGCATTTCTTCAAACGTCAGTTCCGCGACTGACTTATCGATTTCATCCTGTGCTGAGAACTTCCTTTTAGTTCTTAACAGTGGTCTAACTTCGCGGATCCTGATGTCCGCAGAGTTATTCAACATCCACTGCGTCCTTATTTTAGAGACCTCATACTCTTCCACCAGGGAACGAAGAGGTAACCTTAATTTTGAGCTCTTACTGTAGAGGGCAACAGATGACATCCCTGGAGGTAGCCCAAGCCACGATCTGATGTATCTGCTAACTTTCCTCTCTAATCCTTCGACTGTGGGCAAACCGATCTCATAGATCGTCAATGGCCACAGCAACCTTGGTAGAAGCACAAACTGGAACAACCACACCTTAAACCTTCCCTGCAATGGTGCCTCTCCGATTGCCTTCAAACCCTCAACAGCCTGTTCGACAGTGCAACTCTCTCACATTTATTTATTTATGATAGATATTATGCTAAATTGTTATGTTACAAGAGGCAATATGCACGTTCTATTTATTTATTTATTAATTTATTTATCAATAAGAGTGATGTTATAGCAGGATATTAGAATCTCTTCAATTATATTATTTTAGAAAAATTGACCTTTGCTCAACTACAATCCCGCTGTCTTCTAAAATATCATGAGATATGGCGTGCATGTTAGCCGAATGGTTTACGTGCCGGCATACGGCGGTAATGGCAATAGTCGTAATGTGTCGTGTTCGAAACCCAGCCTGCACTGCCGCCAGCGCCCTTGGGAAGAAGCGCCATAAAAATGGTTATAAGAAGCACCTCTGACGCTATGCATATGGCGCTATATAAATTAATTTACAAAGATTGCAAAGAGATATTATTTCAACATCAGCATTTTATATATTCACAGATATTGAAAGTTCACACGCTTGGATATTTACAAATTAAATTACTTTACAATGTAATACAAACAAGTAAATGTAATTTATGTTGCTATTGCTGTTACATTAATATTTGATAAGGCATCATCATGTTGTAATAAACGCAAACTTGCAAGTTAATTGAGTAACTGCAATACATATTATGTACTTGTAACAAAATTTGCTCTCTGCCCCCACCGCGAACGATTTTAAAATCCTATCTACGCCATTGATTCTAATCTATATAAAAAATATTCAATTCACCTCCAAACTACTATAATAACTATTTCTATTGATACATTCGGTGAAACATCTAGTAAAATCTTTAGCTATACCAGGAGACCCCAACGATTTTAAGTTTGCTTTGTAACATCCAATAAAATTTTCATGGTGTAAATCTGGAATAAAACATAATCTATTTAACAATAGTTTTTTCAATTATGTCATCATAATATATGTCTACATAAACGTTGTTAGGATAGCTAAATAAATAACTAAATAAATTCAGAACAGACTTTTACCGTTTTAGGTCCTACTCTGTTTCTAATCTACATCAATTTTTTTTGCTTTCTTTCTTTTGTTATTGAAACACAAAACGCAATGACGCAGTCGCTCTCTACCTAAGGATATTACAATTAAACTATTTGCTGACGATATTACACTTTACAAATCACTGTCAATGCACTGTTCTGTTACTCAGAGAGGCATCAATTCACTAACTACATGGAGCACGAAGTGGCGACTAAACCTAGCCAAGGAAAAATGCTTTAATTGCTCAATTAAAACCAGCTCCAGGAAGGGACCATACCACAATGCTGCATTGATGACATCCCGACAGCTATACTCAGGTCTGGAACCCTCACTATAAATACCTGATCGAAAAAAATCCAAAAGAAATTTACCAAGGCCATCCCTGTTGTTACTTTTACACATACATTACCAAGATCGGCTCAAGGCTTTGCAACTTAAATCGCTTGAACATCGCCCTTTAATAGCTGACCTCTGCTTATTAAACATGATCATCAATAATTTAACATCAACTCACTTTAAAAACCATATTCATTTTACAAACATGAACTAGAGGTCATCAATCTAAACTAAGGTTATATTTTTGCGCAATAGACAACAACAAATAGTTTTTCACAAATCGAATAATTAACACCTGGAATAATCTACCTAATAGCATTGTCTCAGCTAGCGCCTACAGTCTTTTCACCTCCCTCCCACCTTTTCTCGTTTACTACTGACTGAACTTCTAGTTTCTTTCCTCAATGTTTTGCAGTTTGACAGTGGGCAGGTAAGAGGCTTCGGTTCTCTACCCACTTATTAAGATAAATAAAAAAGATTGAATATGGTTTGAAGTCACACATGTAACTATACAAGTATATCAAGGCAACATCATAATTGTAATTATAAATTCAGTTCTATTAATTCTACATATGTAAGTAAAGGAAGGCTAATCAAGCCATGTCAAAACGGTGCTTTTACAATGTCCTGGAAGAGTGGTGCATAGTGGGTTCAAGTAAGTAAGTACTTAAGTAAATTTTTTACTTATTATTTACTTAAGTAATTTTTGGACGACTTGAAAATTATAAGTAATTTGTTCTTGTCAGTTTTTGCGCGAAAAACTGGTAGTACTATAGATTAGCCGGTTTTTTTGTTTAAATCTATCTTAGCTATTGGACATGTTGTTTTGCTTCGATTTTGAATTTTCCACGAGGTCAAAAATACGCAGTTGCTGTTAGTTGTTCTGCTGTGCTTGTTCTAACAAGCCGTTTTCGCTCGACGAATGCAGGATTACGTTACAACGTGCTATTTTATTTTCTACCGAGTTGCCATAGAACCGTCTGTTTTTACAGATTGAAAATTAATGCCATCATTTTGAACTCAAGTGATTGGAAAGAGTCTACTGGCAAGAAGTCAGAAGTTTGGAAGCTTATTCTTGTCAGGTCAGGCGATGATTCAGTGGTAAAATGCAAATACTGCTCAGCCAAGCTTAATCCAAAGCAAGCAACTACGTCTCTAATTTATCACTTAGAAAGGAAAGAAGGCATAAGTTTAAAAAAAGCTCTGAACCCAAGGAAGTTGATGCAAAATCTAAACAGAAACAGCTTACAATTCAGTCTTGTTTGCAGAAAAAAGATTCTGCTGAAGTCGTTCTTGCAAAACTGTTGGCCGTGGATTTATTGCCAATGTACAAGCTTGAAAAAAGCAAGGATATTCAAAATGGTTGGGCTGCTCAAGGCCTCAAAATTCCTCAAAATTAGTGAAGATGATGAGTCCTGGCAAGTAATATTGCCAGATGATTACAATGCAGATTTTGTTGACACAGTGAGTGATACTATTTCAAAAGTCAGAGCAATTGTCAAGCTGTTCAAAAAGAACCCCCTGAAAAATGACTGTTTGCAAAAGAACTGTGAAAAGGAATAGGGGAAAAAACTTTTTCTGCTCTTGGACATCAAAACTAGATGGAATTCATTGCTTAAGATGGATGCTCTAACGACTCTTGGAAATCAGGATACCCATTGACAATACATTTATAGAGCTCAATCTAGGATCAAAATGCTTGACAGAGGATGAAGTTGCAGTTGTGAAAGACTTGGCAGAAAGTCTAGAAATAATTGAGGTTGGTGCAACCGCTCTTTGTAGACGTGACGTCACAATTTCAAAGAGTGAAAAGATTTTTGAATACGTTCTCAAAAAGCTGATAGAAGAAACAGGAGCTATTTCACAGAAATTATTGACAGCTGTCAATGACAGAATTTAATCAAGGAGAAATAAAGAGATTTGTGGCCTTGTGAGATATCTAGAGGCTCCAGACAGTTATGAGCATGTGGTCAAGTTTTCTTTCTTAAGTTATCCAAAGAAACGAGAGCTTGCCGAAGTGGCAAGAAATGTTCTTTCACGCCTTTTTCCCTATGTTGTTGAAAAATTTGAACATAACATCACTAAGGAACCCCCTATGAAAAAATTAAAAGCAGAAGAGCTCAATGACATTTTATGCCAGCCAGAAGATCAAACTTTGGATCGTCCTCAAGAAAATATCTTGACACACATTAAGAAAGAAATGAAATTTTACAAAGCACCAAAGGAATGACCCAAAATCTTGAAAAGCTTGAAGTCTTGTCTAAACTCACTTCCACCCTCTTCTGTTGAAGCAGAAAGGTGTTTCAATGCTGCTGGACTGTTTATTTTAAAGTTGAGGTCATCGTTAAGTGATGAGATGATTGATTCTTTGTGCTTTGCACGCAGCTATTTTATCCGCAAATCATTCTTCTAATAATAATAAAGTAATAAATAAGATAATTAAAATTCGTTAAATGTCTCTAACTACTTTTAAAAAATTACTTGAATTAATAAATTTCTTAAGTATTATTTCAAAAATTACTTGTTACTTAAGAACTTTTTCAAGCTTGCTTGAACCCAGCACTAGTGGGGCACAACCTTTTCGTTTTTGGCAGAGTTTTGAGTTCTATTAAAAAGTTATTCCGAATTGTTTGCTCACAAGTTTTTGCTTTTTAGTTCGACATTCAAATACAATACCACCTAAGCTGGTCGGTGCGACAGAGCTGCGCCGTGGAATTAGTAACTCGGCTGTTTGTTAGTCGAGTGGGAGAGAATTTTGTATTTAGAGATGAATACCTCTGTACTGTCGGCACTGTTCATTCACAAGCTCACGAAAATTTACTGAAAGACCGATTTTTTTCAATTTTCCTGTTAGCATTCGCGGTCCGCGTGACGGCTGGACAAGGACCACTGGTGTACTTTGTAAAATAAGACCGTGGTAATAAAAGAAATAGCCAGGAATTAACATAACATAACATAACATAACAATTATTTATAGTGGTTAAGAAGACCTGGATCTGTGTAATAACCACTCTTTTTAGTCCTAATATCCGAATTTACTTAAGTAAATTTTGAATGTATCTATTGTCTCAGCATGGATGGTTTCCTTATCTAGTTTATTCCATAAGGAAACCACCCTTGAACTGAAATAATTGTTTTTCAAGTTTCCCGAAGCCTTCCTGTATAATTTACAATCGTGCCCTCTAGTAGAAACACTTTTTGTGGCTTCGAAAAACTGTTCAGGCAAAAGGCCTTTCTTCCCGATAAAATTTTGAATGCCTCGATGAGGTCCCCTCTATTTCTTCTCTTTTCCAGAGTCGTTAATTTACATCTATTTAATCTTTCCTCGTAACTAAGCTTTCCAAAACCATCTATCATCCTGGTTGCCCTTCTTTGTACTCTTTCCAACATCTCTACATCCTTCCTCAAATGAGGGTTCCATACTTGCACACAGTACTCAAGGTGTGGCCTTACTAATGCCTTATACAATCTCAGTATTACATCCTTGTTCCTGCTTACTACTGTTCTCTTTATCATTCCAAGTACTCTGCTTTTTTAGCAACTTCCATGCACTGTAGAGATGCTTTTCCATTGTTCTGCATTATTACCCCCAGATCTCTTTCCTGATTTGACTGCTTCAGAATGCTTCCTCCAAATGCAAATTCGACTTTCGTGTTTTTGCATCCCATATGCATAATGGAGCATTTGCTTACGTTGAAAAGCATCTGCCAATCTTCTGCCCATTTGAACAACTTGTTAAGATCTTCCTGAAGTGTATCTACATCTTCTTGCTTGCTGACACTTCTTGCTACTTTGGTGTCGTCAGCAAACTTGGATAACTTAGATCTTATGCCATCATCCAGATCATTTATATATATGCAGAACAGTACAGGTCCAAGCACCGATCCTTGTGGGACGCCGCTAAGTACTGGTTGCCACTCTGAATAAATTCCTCCCATGCCTACCTTCTGTCTCCTATCTATCAACCAGTTTGTAAACCAATGTAATAGTTTGCCTTCAATCCCACATGCACCGAGCTTTTTTTGAAGCCTTTGATGGGGCACCTTGTCAAATGCTTTTGCGAAGTCTAGGTACACTACATCTACAGCCTTGTCATGATCAACCCACTCATAAATTTCTTCAAAAAACAAGTAGGTTGGTAAGACACGATCTGTTCTTAGTAAAACCATGTTGGCTCTTTCCAATCACATCGTTTCTTCCAAAAAAAGTTGATACAGCCTCTTTGATCATTCTTTCCATTACCTTGCAAACTATAGAAGTTAAGCTTACTGGCCTGTAGTTGGATGGCAAACCCCTACTTCCCTTTTTGAATAGAGGAACTACTATTGCATCTTTCCAATCTCTTGGTATTGTTCCTGAATCAAACGATTTGACAAATAAGATTGCCAATGCTTCTCCTATAGCTGTTCTTGTCTCATATAGTAGTTTAGGATGTAGGTTGTCTATTCCAGGGCTCTTGTCTACTTTCAAATTTTCCAGTTGTTTAATTACCCCTGTTTTTGAGAAGTTTACTGTATCTAACTTTATCTCAATCTGTTGGATTCTCCATGGCAGTTCTGGTATATTCCCTATTGTTTCTTTAGTAAAAACTGAACTGAAGTAGCTATTTAATATATTGGCTGTTTCCTCTACTGAATCAACTGTTTGCCCCTCACTATTTTGTAATGGTCCAATTTTGTCCCTTACTTTTTGTTTACATCTAACGTATCTGAAAAAGCTCTTGCTATCGCTTTTAACATTCTTTGCTAATTTGTTCTCATATTCTAGTAATGCTTTTTTATTAATTCTGTTTGATGCATTCCTTTGTTTCTGATATTTTTGTTTTAAATCCTTAAGCTCTCTTTCCTCTTCCTCTCCAGATTTTATTTTTGTCATTTCTCGTAATTTCTTCCATGCTTTATACTTAGCTCTTTTGCATTTGATGACCTCCTTCGTAAGCCATGGCTGTGTCTTTTCTGAGTTCTGCCTCTGCTTGGGATATATTTATCTACAACTAGATTTAGCTCTTTCTTGATTATTGCCCAAGCTTCTTCTACATTAGCAGATTCTATTTTTTTAGCTAGGTTTGTTTTCTCTAACTCATTCCGTATTTTATCAGTCAGCCTTAAAAAAGTTTTTAGAATCTAGGTTCTCTTTTTTTAAATCCTCGTTGTCTAAATAAATGTTCCATCTGACAACTTGATGATCACTTGTTCCAAAGTGTTCACCAACTGTTAGGCCTTCCACTAAGTTCTCATCTGTTGTTAATATCAAATCTAATGTGTTTTTACCTCTTGTGGGATCAGTGATGTGCTGGAATAAGAAGTTATCATTTGTTACATTTATAAAGTTTATATCCTCAGGTCTTTCTCCTTCTAAAGTGTTCCAGTTAATATGGTAGTTAAAGTCACCCATTACTAGCATAAATTCCTTACTGGCTTTGTATAATATCTCATTTAGTCCAGTATCCTCTTTAAAATTTG